>CATKUY010000120.1:0-41654 GCA_949802685.1 Dicyrtomina minuta | reverse complement strand
TCATCGTCTTCTTCCTCTAATAACACTTTCTTTTCTTCCTTCTTCTCTTCTTTCTTAAAGCTTTTCCTTATCCGCTTCAATAACAACAGAACTAAGAATTTTCTCAATATCTGCGGATTTGGGATTGGTGTTTGAGCTCAATACGGCCAAAAGATATGCGGCTACGTACCTCATCTTGATACTAAGGATATAAGAACTGTCGAAAGAATTAAGAATTTTAAATTTACCAATCCCACAAGCGACTAGATGACTGACTGCACACTGCATAATTTTAATAAATATCAAGATGAGGTAATGTAGCCGCATATCTTTTGGCTGTATTGAGCTTAAACACCAATCCCAAATCCGCAGATATTGAGAAAATTCTTAGTTCTGTTGTTATTGAAGCAGATAAGGAAAAGCCTAAAAAAGTATGTGATGAATTAAGTGGGAAGAGTGTGGAACAACTTAAAGCAGATAGTATGAGTAAACTACGCATCCATGCCATCCGGAAGTGGAGCCGCCGCAGGATCCGCTGCTGCTGCTGCTGGAAGTGATGCTAAAAACTAAAAACTAAAATATTATATGAATACAAAGAAAATCATTGTGGTTGTTTTCACTATTTTGATTTTGGTGGTTGCTTTATTAATATTTAACACGATTAAATAAATTATACATATAATTATGATTAAATTATTAAATTCATCCTATTACTTAATTACAAATTATTGGTTTCATAAAATTAATAGACAAGTCATAATTATCAATTAAAAATCATAGTACCTATGATGATGATACCTATGACCTAGTAAGAGATGAAAATAAAATATAAATATTAAATTAAAACTAGAACTGGCAAAAATAGCAGACCAGCAACAGTGCTGCTAGAAACTAGAAATAAATGAAAATCTACGTGTGTTACCACCGATACGCGCGTTACAACTTACAACTAAAACGATGAAATGAATTCATAAAATAAAGTTAATAAAGCCTGCATTCTTAATTATTATTATTATTATATATTAATATAAACGATTACGAATTACTTTAATAATATTACAATATTACCTATTACCTATACATATTTATAGAAATTAAATGTAATGAAAATAATAAAATAAAATATACAATTATGAATATTAAATTAAAACTAATAAAACTTGCAAGAAATTAAAAGTTAAAAAGCTACAATTGTTAGTGTCCACTGATCACTGATGCGATGATTATTAAAAAATTAAAATTAAAATTACAATACCTGAGAATGGCTTAAAAACTGATAATAGATAAAATAAAACAATATTGTATGGTATCGTCCTGCATTTTGCAGGTAGAAAGTTAAGGTTAAGAACGTTACAATAAAAAAAATAATGACACTACTAGCAGAGCCAACCTTGTTGCTGGGCCTCAAAGCATTCCCAGCTTCCTACATCTCCATCATCCTCACAGTTCGGATTATCTTCATCTTCCTCCAAAACCATCTTCAGGGCGGTGTCAAAGTCGATGTATTCTTCTGATAATAGCGATCGCGATGGTGACCGACCTGAACCTGAAGATGAGTTTGAACTCAATCTTGATGACGGGCGACTTTGAGATTTATTTTGCGATTGTGGTGATGCCCAAGTAGCCGAAGCCTGCGATGGTGATTGACAGCCACTTGAGCCACTGATGTCCACAAAGTCAAAAATACCATCCCCATCCTCATTAAGTCCATACTCATCACCTTCAGTGGCATTGTTGTCCTGTTCGTGTTCAGTTTTAGTAGCATTACTGCCTTTTGCCCGGACTTCTTTTTTTCGTCTAATTTCATCCTCGCCTTCAAACCATTCTCTGGTAATCAGCATTTTCTTTAAAGATGTCGGTAGTACGTTTGTTCTTTTGTCTCTGCTGATGATTCCACATTTCGAGAACAACCTTTCCAACTATTAGACCAACAAAAACATTATACAGAATTAGCATTTTAATTTTAATTAAACTTAAATTTTAATTTCCAAACTATATGCTTTTGTTCTTTTGTCTGTGCAGTATCGCACTGCATGGAAAATATTGGAAAAGAATTCTAGCCCTCAATCAAATAAGTATCTTGTTTTAGTAGTATTTAGTACCTAGTACTACCTACAAGCCTAAGCTGTAATCAAAAATCAACACCAACAGTAACTGGTTTACATGCCTACTAGAATTAAACGTTTTTAAACATTACTACAAATCTTAAATCAATGATGAACTTGTGTATTTTAATTGAAAATTTTAAGGTAAATATTGTTGCTATAAAAATTCACAATAATAAGTAATTTTAATTCGTGGTAGGTAAGAAAAGTAAGAAACATTTAAACACTTACAGGCGCTGTTGACGACGATCTCGACATAATACATTTGAAAAGGGTTGCCAGCATTGGAAATTTTACTTGGTGTTCACGCCAAAAGTCTCCTACATCAACAAGCGCTATATGTAAATGGGAGAACGCTTTAATTTCCAGATCTATGATACTTTCGAACGGATGTTTATGCATTGAAGGAGAAGTAGGAGTCGGACTACTCGGACTACCATCCTGCACGTTTTCCGACGTACAAGGGATTGAATCATCCAACTTATCAAGACTGTAAACCGAAATATTGTGTGTCATTTCCGAAGATGTGTTAACTGTAGTGTAGGCATCCAGACTATCTCCTGAACGAGAGACAGGCGAAGCAGCTTTGCTGTTTTCTGCTGCAACACAAACACTTTCTTTGGAATTTGGGGTCTGGTTTATTCCGTAGCTCGTTTCACTACAATACACTGCGAATTCTTTAACAACTGTGAGGATGTCCGCATTCGTAAGCAAAGGCAGTTCGTTATCGTAGGAAACTGTAACAAAATAAAATCATAAAATACAAAAGTTACACACCTGGAAAGTACAAAATTATACTACATTTCAAATCACCAGTGTGGGGCGTATTTAAAATTTACACGTGACAGTGTGAAAGCATACTAGTACCCAGTTATATCATAGTTTTTGTTCTTTATAAATATTATTAGGAATCATAAAAAATTTTATATTAAAAATTAATTTTTTATTTACATGTCCGCATATAATCAAAAAAGTGCAGTTTTCTCCAAGGATCCAAAACTGTGGCAGTTACTAAAACGGGATCCGAAAACCATGACGCGAATCGATGACAGAATTCAGCGACGAGATTTGACGGACCTTCGTTGTCCAGATTCTCAAGTGCAATCGGTTTAATTTCTATATTTCATAAATTAAACTATTAATTGATTTGTATAAAAGTTTTTATAATTTATAGTGTCATAGAATAACTACATCTTTTATCATCATTATCAATACATAAAAGTTATTTGCAGAATTAAAGTAACTAAAAACTCACTTTGATAACACCTAAGTAGTCCAGGAAGAATCAGCTGGGCCGTAAATCCATCCGCCTGCAGACGGTCAGTCGCAGTTGCTAGTGGCTCAAGTAAGGAACAATACAATTTGAGATTACTGTAGTCAGTATTACTCATCTTCTCTGGTTTTGTTTCTGCATTTTGAAAGAAAGAGCCTTCTTTAGTAGTTATTGCGTAGTTCAAAATGCTATTGACCGCATTGAACATCTTCCCCTAGAACAAAATAAATAAATAAAAAATAGTATTAAGGCAATTAAATCTCTATCAAATTTCTAATTATTAAGGTGGTGTTTGGTGTTACAACTGCTAATGCTTTATGACGTTTATCAATTGTATGTGATAACAAGTGCGGCAGCGCGCACACCAGTAAACAATAAACAAGGAATACAATATTGCATAAGTTTACACGATGCTATACTATTTATCAGTTTAATTATAAATAAGATACTAAACAAGTCAAGAATAATAGGAGTTGTAATAAAAAAGATATAGCCTTACGGTGACTAATAAACAGATGATATCATACTCGGCATTCCACCGAGTATCGCTTTTTTTCGGAAATCCTCTTCCGGTCTGAACCAGCAAAAGTTTGCGTAAAATATGAGAGTTCATGATTCTAGTGATACCGACCATTGCTTTCCTCACCGACACAGCGACTGGTCCTAAGTTGGCATTTTTGACTACAAGCTGTAGAGTATGGGCGACGCATCGATATGCAACGTGAGAAGGGCCCATTGGACGGGGTGCGGGTCCATGTCTAAATGGTGCTCGGTTTTTGAAGTTATCAAAGGCACTAATCATGTTGGAACCATTATCTATGATAACAGATGAGACCTGTTGAAATATAAACCAAAAATCAAAAAGATTGTCAATGTGTGAATGTGAATTATGTAATTTAGGCATTTCGGTTATAATTTATGCATCATATTGCAGTGATTGCACCACGAATATAAACTAACTATAAAATATTAGTAATGGTAATCGTAAATTAATGTTATTCATATGATTATAAATACCAAATTTATGTTTTTAATTCTAATTTATTATATTTAATAGTTAACTCTTACTTTATCAAGAAGATCATAGTCGCGAAGTATGTCGTTCACGCAATCTCTTATTGCTTTTCCAGTATGACGCCCAGACAATTCCTGCAATCCTATAGTTCTTATTCCCCATTTGAAATCAGCAGTCACATACATCGCTTGCAAAGCAATGACCCCCTTATTTCTCTTTGTCGTCCATCCATCAACAAGAATACTTATGTAAGGTATGTTCTCTAGAAACAATTTGTTTTCAGCTTCCGCCTTAAAACCAGAAACGTAAAGATATATTAAATAATAATTGCTATCAAAAATAAAGTTAGTTATGCAAATGGCTGTTTTTCACTGTTAATGTTAACTACAAAGTTAGAAAGTTATAGGCCATAAATAAGCCAGAATTTATAATTGTAAATTGTAATTATTTTTATTTTAATATTTTGACTTACTCTCTTGCTGCAAGCTTCAAATCGCCGACTTAAAGTCTTGCCGCTTATAGTATTAATACTAGGCTCCAAGTCTTCAACCAGTACTTGAAACGCATCATATCGTGCCATTTGAAATGGTAAATTATTCAAGAGAGTATACCGTAGGCAATTCATTTCATAGCGAAGTTGCTTTGGGTGCCCCATGTCGTATTTTCCATTATTTGTCAAACACTCGTCCGTTATCAAAGTATAAGGACGCCCAATACCGTGTCGCATCTGCAATAAATCAGTAAACAAGAAATCAAGAAATGTAGTACCTTAGTAATTTATTTTAAATTGAACTAAGGATTTAATTCATTTAATTACAAAAAAAATAAAACATGACACTAAATGAAACTTTACTTACGACTAAATGACGACGTAAGTTTCCATAAGATGAAGAGTGGCCAGCAAGCACTGCCGGACACCGTTTGCATGAAACTGCATAACGTTTTTCAGGCGATCCAGAGGTAGTGATCTCTTCATCACGGTGACCGATGTAGCTAAAGTGTTTAGCTATTTTACGTTGAAGCTTGAATCCACCTCTCATTCTTAACGTCCATTGGGATGGTGAAATAACAGGAGAATGAGGGGATTTTGGAGATTTAGATTTAGATTTCGATTTCCGTGAGACTGGTGAGACCGACGAACCTGGTGAAGGTGTAGGTGTAGAGCTTACTATCTTTAATCGCATGGGAGACAAAAGTTTTGACTTGCTGGATCCGGACGACTTAGCGCTGGCACTTGAGTTATAGGGACTAGAACTAGAGGTGGATCCTGATCCTACTGCCAGGGAATCAGCTCTTCTTCGTTTAATTTGCTCAGGCTCAGCCAAGGGTGATGAGCACGCTAAAAAAATAGGTAGACGTACTTTATGAATGTATAATCAACTATCATTATATACTAACGATGTAGAGCAAAAACACAATATTGGTCAAATTATTATAAATTAATATAAATAATTTTATTTACAACCGGCAATCATATTTTTATAATTTTATAATACAATAATTATTGTTACCTTTTTCGGCTTTTTCCCCTTCCCTTTCTTGCAACTTCCGTCTAGATCCGACACTGGTTCTGCTCCTTGATGGTGTCGATGTTTTCTGCGAATTCATTAGATCCGAGGTATCTAAATCTAACTCCATGTCAGATTCGTTGCAATCTCCACCTTCCTCTTCTTCTACGTGCTCCGAATGTTCTGATCCATCGAAATGAAGCGATTCAAAATCCTTAACCCTTTTAGAACTGTTATTACCCGTATTATGTCCACCTATCAAATCCATATCAGTTTGATCAGTTTCTGAATTGGTGTCCAAACGCAAACTATTAGGTGAAGTTTTTAGCAGCGGAGAGTCATCTGTACACAAATAAAAAAACAAAACATCTATTATAAGCAACATCATAATATAGGAATTAGTGATTGGGTGATTGGGTGTAGGTGTTATTGTAAATCAAACCTAACCTGAATGACTTTGCAACTAGCAATACCAATCACAAAATTAAAGTCAGTTAAAAAACAAAAAAATTAATATTCAAAAACTTAAAACTCAAAAAATGGTATTAGAACAGAATAAGCATCAGCAAATAACTATAAACTGTAAGTAGTGTAACAATAACTAAACAGTTACCTTTAATAGATAGACATCTTCTTCGTACTGAACTTCTGGATGAGGTGTGGATAGGTCCTAACTGGAAGGATGGATTTTCACGGTCTAAAAGAAACAATTCCTCTTCCTCTTCCAATTCGACTTCAACTTCAGTTTTTCTAGTTCTAGTTGCGGCTGCAACTAGGGGCTTGGATTTGGATTTGGATTCTGCACCACTTTTCTTGGTTTTGACATTCTTGGACTTAGACTGCCGTTTCTTCAGAGGATCCTGCTGAGTAAACACAGTGTCAGGTTCGGACTCTGGCTCTGTTGCAGTAGAAGCAGAAATACGCTTGCTACGGTCATTCTTGTTTTTTTCTGACGAAGACGACGAAGTTGATTTTCGACTGCTATGACTTTCGTCCTTTCCTTTTCTTCTACGTGACAAAGACAAACCTTTTCTTTTTCCCAAAACCGGAGACAAATGCTCGCTGGAGCTAGAGTTGCTGGAGCTTGAACCGGAACCACCACTTACAGCTGTAAGTGACTTCTTTTTACTTGCAAACCACCGACTATTTTTTCTACGTTTTGATGCAGAAGACGATAAACTTGAAAGTTGCAATGACCTGGACCGGGTTACTGCGGGGGAAACTGTTACGTTTCCTGGGCCAGAGCTTGAAACTGGGTCTTTTGAGTTTTTTGATTCTTTAAAGGTGGTAGAGCTGCTACTGCCGGTACTGCCCTGCCCTTGCCCACTACTTCCACTACCTAAGCTTTGCTTTTTTATACTTGCTGAACTAGTAGTAGAACTAGCACTTTGCTTGTCTAACTTTTCCTTGCCTTTATTATTGAGGATACTGGAGTCCGCCATTTTAAGATGTGGATGTTTTAATCCCAACAAAAAACACACTAATAAGACGATGAACTAAAATTGTTTGCCTTTTATACCAAATTCTAAATGCTTACGGCTGTGGTGGTTGGTGACTTGGTGATTGCTCCAAATCTCAAGTCTCAAAGTTTTAACCTGATTTAATGTAGTGTAGTTAGGCAAGTTCACTTATTTACTAAAACCATTTACATCAACAAACATGCAAACAAGATTTAACCTAAATATCCAAACTGTGTTATTCTATTCAAAAAATTCAGGAATAAGTTTATTTTTATGTGAAGTGAAGTTTCATTCTAAATTGATTATTATATTAGCATAAAATTAGAATAATATTATAAATACGTAGCCAATGACAATAAACGTATAAGAAATTAAATATAAATAAAGCGACGTTGTCGATTTCAAATAAATAAATAAATTAAAGAAACTAAGAATCAGTTATTTAGGTATTAAGCACAGCAAACAGATTAACTCTGACTAACTGCCTAACAGCTAAGCCAAACCGGAACTGCCTACACTATAACCTTCAATATGCGAAATTCCATTAGCATAAATGAAGTGCGCGGTTAAGACACCACTGTTGTCAGACCAAAATCGAATTTTTTTCCCTTGTGCTGTTTCTGCCATGTGTGACCCCCACAAAACATTATATAACGCAGACGACATTGGACCCATAACATTCACATAAGATGGATTACAACCAAGGGCAGACATTACTTCTACAAAACGTACGATTGATGTAGGCCATACACAAATATTTCCCACGTACAAAAATAAAACAACCTGAGCAACTTCAAGGACTGTATAATCTTGCAGGTTGATAATTGAGTTAGACGCTGGCGAAATTGCAGTCCCAGTCCCAGGTAGCTGAATAGTAATGACAGAAATAATAAATAAAAACAAAAATATAAATAGAGAAGAAAGGTTGTAGACAGCTAAATCTATTAGAAATTAATATTTTTATATTTTTATGCATTGCGTGCAACTTTTGAGGCAGACATAAACATAACCTTGTAAGTCTTACTTGCTGGTTCTGGTTCTGGTTATTAACCGGACCCGCCAGACCGGCTCCAACTTGGACACCCAAATGTTGTTGAGGACTGCGCTGAACCGGCTCAACAGGATTGTTCCCATGAGTGGCATAAGTATTATAGAAATCAACTAAAAATCCATGAAATGGTATGAAATGATCATTGGAACATCGTACAGTCTTATCAGTAAAGGAAAACTCCGCATTTTGAAGAGCTAACAAATTCAGGAATTGCCTAGACGCAGCGGGTGACCGAAAGCCAACTGTACCCTGGGCCTGTTTAAAGTAATTAATTTAAATAACTTAATTAGTTAGCACATTCTTCTTTTACTAAAATTTACATTTAATGAGTTAATTAATGAGTTATCGAATTTATTTAGCATCAATTTGTTTATAGTTGTTAATATTTAACTTACCGGTGTTGCTTCCATTATCAACTTTAATGACAACTGTTAGCTTAATGGCTTAATTACGCAATCTTGCAGTAAACGTCTAAGCTAAGCTTGCAGGCAAATTAGGAATTGTGTATAGAATGATCGCAAGTCGCAAATGACCGATGACAGAAGTACAATAGCAATTCTTGGTCAAAATTTTCTAATAACCATAACAATTAAAATGCAAAATTCAAAAGAGAGAAGTACTAATTTTTAATTTGTTAACATTTGTTAATACACCACACCACTATTAAACATTTTATGTTGCAGCACTCAGCACGCACAGTGCACAGACAACTGACTGACTGAAGAACTGAAGACCAACGACTAACACTGACACGAGCAAAACTAAAACTTAAATATTATTTAATTCAAAACATGAACTACTTAAAAATATTTAAATATTAAATATTAAGTATAAATTAGAAATAGGACTAACTGTCACTGCCTTTCACTGCCACTGCTACGAATTTTAAGGTGACTGTTACTTGGTGTGGCTTGAGCACTGGCGTCAGTAAGGTAATTTTGTTAATTTAAATATTAAATGTAAACGACAGCTACGTCGTGATAGTTAGTACTGATAAAGCTGGATTTCTGGAACTTTCAACTTTTAGACAAGAGAACTGATGACTGATGTGAACTTCTACATGAATAAAAATAGCTTTATTAATATAGTTGCAGGTAGGTAATTGAACAATTGAACTCCAACTTAACATTCATCTGTACTGACGAATAGTGACGACCGACATTTGTGTTACTGTTACTGGCTGTGGCAGTGGCTGGAGCACTGGCGTCAGTAAGTTAATTTTGTTAATTTAAATATTAAATATAAACGACAGCTAAATAGGTCACTGATACTGATCAAGCAGGATTTCTAGAACTTGAACAAGAGAACTTGGGTGAGCTTTTACATGAATAAAAATAGCTTTATTATTTTAATTGCAGGTAATAATTGAACTTCAACGTAACATTTATCTGTACTGACGAATAGTGACAACTGACATTATGTTACTAGCTGAGGCAGGGGCTCGAGCACTGGCGTCATTAAGTTAATTCTGTAATTTTACATTTCAAATTTAAATGAACGACAGCTACATAGGTTACTGATACTTGATCTTGATACTGATAAACCTGGATTTCTAGAACTTGAACAAGAGAACTGACCTGAACTGGTGTGAGCTTTGACATAAATAAAAATAGCTTGAATAATTTATTTGCAGGCAGTTGAGCTCAAACTCAACATTCATCGGAACTGACGACTAGTGACATTGATAGGAACAAAAACTAAAAAGTAACTTGTGTACGTGCGTAATGCTTGTGTTTGAGCTACTTGGTGAGTGTGCTATATACTATGTACTTATACTTTAAGCTTGATGCATGTTCAATGCATAGCACCTGGCGCCATGAGTAATGTCAGATCCTATCTTGAATGTTAGTTGGTTGAATAACTAAAAAGACCAAACCTGTGAATCAATAATTAGAATTAAATATTCACTCTAAACTCTAATTCTAATCCACAAAATTTAATAATGTTAGTCGTTGTCGTTAGTATACTTATACTAATGACTTATTTAAGATACTACAGTAGCCACAGCCACACAGTTCACTGCAGCACTCAGCACTGCAGCCGTCAGCCCGTGCAAGTGCAACTGCAGCTGCAGTTGCTGCAGCAGCAGCATGCATACTGAGCATAAAATATGCAGCCGCACTCAGCCGCAGCCAGCAGTTCAAATTCCAGATCAGAAGACAGCAGCCAGTCAGCTGAATAAGCCAACAAACTCAGCAAAAGTCGTTATAATATTATGGATCTCTACGTAATTTTGATGCACGATGCAACCAAAAACTGACAGCCAAGACATCTTTTTGTATGCACATATAGTTTTGTACAAAAATACTACATAGTGCCTTATTGGTTTTATGAAAATTATTACAGTTATTAAAATAAAATTGAATTTTCTAATTAAATGTATTTATAGACGTTTTAATTTATAGTTGAACAACCAAATACGCAGGTACATAAAATTTTATGTCCAGTCATTATTTATTAAATCATAATTTCCAGGTAATAAAAAACGTAAAAAGATAAGCAGCAGCAGTCACAGTCACAAGCCATGAACTGCTTGCTGCTTGTGAGTAATGTTAATTAGTATTAAATTACGTTTTTCTTATTAGTTATGCATTTAGTGGTGTTCATACTCCCCATATTCAGCTAAACAAAATACAAATACTATTTGCTGGTGGTGCATCTGCTCATAAGTCATAAATTATTAATAACAATTCAACTCGAATCTCAATTGACTGAGTCTCCAATAAAGAAATAAAGTAAGTTACAACACTAAATTAAGAGCAACCAAACTACAAAACAAAACACCAAACAAATAAAAGTATTTTTATCTCAACATTTAGTTCATTTAAACGATAAAATTTAGAACTCGTAACTGTTCTACATTATAAGAAGTCTAATTAATAATTAATTTGCTTTGCGAAATCTGTCACGTAGTCGTTTTTGACGCATTTTACAATATAAAAAAATCATTCAGATTTGAATGCTAATGATATTTACAAGTGATATAAAACGTTCTTGTAGACGTAGACCATGTGTACGGCACTGTACGGCTGTACGGTATACGTACGGCACGTAAAGAAAATCATAAAGACTTATATTCATAATTCATTTCATTAGGTCATAATGTCATACTTTGCTTTGAATTTTACTGTTAAGCTTTAAACAGTGTTAAAAATAAAAAAATAGATTACAAACTACAATTACTTACTAAAAAATAAAAAATAGATATTTAGTTCATGAGCATAGTGTTTTTACTTGTACACTACACTAACTACACTTTATACTACAATACTACATAGTGCTACAACTACATACATACAGTCACAGTCACAGTGCATAGTTCATTTACAATTAAATCTAAAATCTAGTATGACTTTCTAGTTTTACTATTTTATACTCACAAACACAACTACACTGACTACACAACAACTAACAAGCTGATCAAGACCAATCATAAATTAATTAAATTTTAACGTGAGCAACATAAAATTATTAAAATTTATAACTTTGTTATATGAAACAATTCATTAGGTAGTATTGGTCATTGGCATTGACTGTAAATAAAACAAATTTCAGATAAAACTGATTTTATTTTTTACTGGCGCTCTTACTCGTACTGCCTCTAACTTCTTTTTTGCCTTTTTTGATACGTTTTTTTCGTTTTGCCGACATTGACATTGATTCATTGACAGCGTGTGCAGGGGACTCCCTACGGTGTCTACCTAATGACGACGGCAGGTCATACTCCAGGTTGCAGGTGTAACAGTTGAATAATGCAGGGTAAAAATGTTTTTGGATGTGGTACTTTAGGGTAATTATTATACCATGACAATCAGCAAAAACTTTCTTGCACATAGTACAGGTACTTTCTATTTAAATCAAAACAAACAAAATAGGAATTAAATTAATTAAGTATGTGAATTTTGGTATATGCACTCAAATTAAATGCACTGTTGCTTTAACTGCACATTGCACTTGTTTGCGCCAAACGTTTTTAATTTTTAACATATGAAAATCATTAAAAATTGAAAATGAAAATATTGAAGTTGTAAACTATTCACTATTGTAAACTGAAAACTCACCTCGCTTAGTATGATCTTCATTTTCTTCAAAAGTAAAGTATGATTCCCAGTTGGCGACTCGCATATCTGAGGCAACTGAGGTAGAGGTAGAGGCATCTATATGTTTACCTTTCTTGTGGTCCGATTTTTGCATTCTTTTTGTAAAAGCAGATGTAGTAGATTGTTGTTTTTTTCTTTTAGACGATTGGGAAGCAGAGTCAAGCAATTTATTTGTGCTTGAATTTGAAGATGAAGTGCTACTGTCAGTGTCTGTACTAAAAAAAATCATATCACCATGACCAGAATCGGATCCAATACCAACAGTTGAAGATTTAGATGTGTGTTTTCTTTTATTCATGGTCACAGTGGCTTCTGGTTTCTTTGGATGTTGATTAGTACTTGTATTATTCATTTTTAATGTGTCAAAATTGTAGTCCTTTTGGCTTATTTGTGTCATTAAATATTTTGAATGCATGTTAGAAGCTGCATTTTGTTGCGTTTCTGGTGTTGAATCATTCAAACTGAAAATAAATTTTGCTTCCGCGTTCGAGTCTTCTTGATGGAATCTTTGATGTTCTAACGGAATTTCGTCAAAAATGCTGCTTTGACGCACTACTGTTACAGGCACAGGTTTGGGAAGCACAATATTCGTACCTATAGTTGATTTTGATGTGGAAGTTGAAGTTGAAGTTGTGGTCAAATTTTTGGTCTTTGTTATTGCTGTAGCCGTGCCACTTTCAGTAGTACCAGTTTCAGTCTCAGGTGTACCTGTACTGCTACTGCTTGCGTTCATGTCACTCGTAACTAGCTCATCCTCATCGTAATCAAAAGTAGCTAGTTCTACTTTTAATAATGATGATGGTGATCCACACCTGCTTGATAATCGCCTGCAATCTTTACTGCTTTTAATTAAATCTGAATTTGAAGAAGGAAGAACACAGTGTTCCTGCGATTTATTTTGGTGCTCCAAAGAAGATGCGCATTTCCAGTCTTCGCAATTAACTTTATTTATGTAGACATTCACATCACAGTTGTCACCGGTGCTTATTAGTCCTCGCAAAGATACTAGAAATAAACAAACAAAAATTTAGTGGCGTTTTGAACGCAAGATATTTAAAGCTTTGCTTGTAAAATATGTATTATTAGAAATTTACATATTTTTAAAATTTTTAATAAATGAAACTAAATTTAATTGAAATTTAAATAGCAAAAAAACAAATAAAAGTTTACAAAAATGAAAAATCAACTCATGTTAGTAATTTTAATATTTACAATTATTAAGCAAATGAGCAGCGCGTTCACGCATCTTGTGACCAACTGCAACAACTACAACAAACTGCAACTGTGCTATTGTACTAATTCTAATTGTAATTTTTCACTAATTGTAGTTCTACTTTTAACCTTCAATTCAAATTGAATATTCGGTTCTAAATTCTGAATCTGAATCTATTTGTGCTGTTTATTTTTATTAGCTTACCCTGATCATCCGAATCATCAGGTGCGGCGGCAGTACCAGGTCCAGGAGACAATGAAGTTGAACAAACAGTAGCAGTACCAGTGCCAGTAGCATTGGCATGATTGAATGAACTAATTTGAGTTTGAATCAAAATGTTAATATTAATAGTTTGTGCATTTTGTGGTACTGACACTGGTGAAATCGAGACTGGTGTAGGTGTGCGTGTAGGATTCAGTTGATTAGCATTATCATTATCCTCATCGTGGGTATTCATGTCCTTCGATAACGATTGATTCATTACGTTGGAATTTATAGACTGCAAAAATCCACAAAAACAAAAACTTATTATATTTAGCTTAAGATACATAAATAATTGATTTTATCTAAAACAAATTGAACAAACGCCTAATAAAGTATCCACAATGTAAACGCAAGTAATAGCAACACAACACTGATAAGTGATAACCAATGATTTACATGTACTTTTTAATAGTAATTTGTGTTTTGTATTTTTTAAATAAAACACTGGACATTGACTAACCTTCTTCAAAACGTCAAACTAAACAATAGACAATCGCTCGCTTAAATCTGGAGCAGCATCAGCAGCATGAAGCATCAACACCACTACTGACTACTAAAGTTCATTTAACTTTATTATTAAATTACGAATTGCTATTAAATGTAAATTTACAAATTAGGATGTTTAGTAAAGCCGATCTAAAAACTTTTTACTGAACTCCGACTAACACTTATGACTTAAGTGCTTAACAGTCAAAATTGTTGGTGTATTTTGTAGTAAAACTAGTTTAAAGTGAATCCAGACCAGACACAAAACGACTTACTGACCACTGGATTTAAAATATTGAAGGACCAAACACGACAAACTTTTCAGATTCTGTAGCTTTTAAACTGCGTATAAAATAGTGTAAAAGTATCATGTGATTGCGAGATCTGTATTGTGAATTAGCACTAGTAAAAATAAAAAGCAGTCTGAGTCTGATTCTGATTCTGTCGATTCTGTCCTGACCGACGTGTTAGTGTTCGCGCCAAAGCTAAATTTGAACTAAAAACTACAAGGACAACACAAGCAAGTAAAAAACAAGACAAGATCTGTATTCTGTATTACTGACAGCCTGTATTAATTGCAGGTGCTCGGACTCAATATTTATTATCTGAAAATAAATTGCAATTTGCAATACAACATGCAAAATAAATTTTTAAATAAGTAAATGGTAAAGTCATGTGATGCTTTCATTTCAGTCAGTTCTTATGCTTTTAAATAAAACATTATTCTAATAAATAAAAGTCGCCGTAACTGTGTTAAGCTTTAAACTAAAATTAAAAATTGCCAACCGCATTGTTCCTAATCCTAAGTGCTGAGTTTAATTCCTTAAATTTTGGAATTGAAGAGATAATAAACTATAAATCAAATAGATTTAAGTTAGGTAGAAATTTTATTTATTAATTCAAAGTAAACTGGTACTTGTAATACCAACAAATAACAAACAAGTCAAAAAACAAGAATAACACCAAAGAATTAATATTCTTACAAAATAAAGATGACATTAATTTGACCTTGCCTTATTAGCGATGCACAGTGTAGTTTAGTTGTAGTTCTCTTTGGTAGTAATTCTGAGTTAATAAAGTATAAATTTAGCATGAGAACAGAAAAAAACTAACAACTAAAACCAGTACAAACAACAACAATAATATTTCATCTAATCAATTAACTTAACTGTTAACATTAAGGCTCAAGGCCAAGCCAAGCACATGGTGTTGTTACAACAAAATATAATTACATAGAATAATAGAATTAGAAAAATTAATGAATATTGTTAAATGTTTTTAAATTAAATTACACATAATTACACTTAATAATATTTAACCACTTAACGCTATTTTCGATACCGTTACTATACAGTTACATTACACATTGTCTCAAATCCTTAATTTCGTAATCCTGTGTACAGTTCACAGACAGTGGGAAGTGAATAGTGAATGCCACATACATTATAGATTATAGATCATAGAGTTAGATTTTAATTACGCTAGCCGGCTAGCCTCAATAATACACAATATAATTATGCTCTTTCAACAGTTACAACTGTAACTGTACTTAAAATACAAACTTATAATTATACTTTATTAAACTTATTTAAACTTATTGCAGAAAGCAGAATTAGCAGAATGCATTGCCACATGTTGTTTTTCGTTTCTATACTGAAAATGTTTCAATACTTTTAATGTCACATTATTAATGCAGTCGTTAAAATTTAAAATTATATTTTAGCCTTTTTGCTTTTTCGCGAAGCCGTAGACGCCGTAGTTGCAATAATTTCAACATTATGAGCCGTGCGGGTGTAATGTCGCTTTAGACTTGATGGAGTTTCATACGATTTCTTGCATAATGAATTCTGGCAAATAAATCGATTTGGTTGATAGTGTTTTTGAAAATGTTCCTTAAGTTTTGTTTCTGATACTTCGTTTGATGACCCATTGAAATCACATTTTTTGCACTGATAAACTATAATAATAAAACAAAATTCAATTAAATGACAAATACAATATTGAAATTGAAAATTAAATACAAACGTTCTGTATATTATATTTTTAATTGCAATTTCTATACTAGCTATACTCATCATTTAAGTACAAAAAAACATACGCACGACTTGTTACTTGTTCTACGCTTCAGAATCAAGCCATCAAGTACAGCTACAGTGTTACAGCAACAATATGAGCCATGAGTCCATGAGCAATAGATAATAGAAATAAAAATTAAAAAATAAAAGTGTTTCAACTTTAACTTACTCATTGACGTTTTATCTTCGCTAGTAGCGGTCCAGAATAAATCTCTATAATTTTTAGGATTCCCGACTTCAAAATTACGACAAGCGTCAGAATCAGTCGTGGTCGTCGTCGTCATGCCAGTGCCAGTACCAGTAAAGTCGCCCTGCTGGGCTTGGGCTTGGTGTAAATCATTTTCATTTGCCGATGTGGATGAAGTAGGTGATGCCAAAGTCAAAGGGGCAGGAGTATATTTTAATTTCAACTTCAATTCGTTCTGATTAAGATGCTTCTGCTTCTTTACTCCTGCTCGGCGCTTCTTATTGATAATCGGCCGGTGACGACGGCGTTTACGTACATTTGGTGTGGTGTTTGGACTAGGAATATGTGGATTATTATCATCGGGGATCAAAGTTGGTTGTTCAGGTTGTTGTCTAGTGACACCTACTGTTGCTGTTGTATTGGTTGAAAACTGATCGTCATGATGATTTGATTCTAATTCAGTTTCCGGTTCTGGTCCGGCTAGTAAAGATGTAATCCTGGACCGGGACCTACTAATATCCGCGTTTGCATCTAATTTGTCTTGTGTAGAATCAGAATTATTAGAAATAGAAGAAACTGAAGAGCCTGAGCCTGCTGGTTGAGGAGTAGTCTTTAAAATTTCTGGATTTATTTTTAAAGGCTGCTCAGACACTACTGAAATTCGCTGACGAACGCTCTCTCCATGGCAGTTAAAACATTGGGTCACATAAATATTTACTGTGTTTTTCTTTCCTGCTGTTGTAATTAATCCAGCAAGCAAACCTACAAAAAAAACATATTTTCAATTAAGCCTTCTTTAATTTAACAATTGTACATGACCACCAGTTTGTGTTCTATTTCCTAATTATGAAAATTGAACACCTTCTGATAAAGGTTGAAGTAAAACAATTTTGTCAGTGTTGTGACATAATTTACCTAATTATCAGTGGAAATTGGAAATAATACAAATTAATGTAAACAACAACTGATTAAATTATTATTCATAATAAAATTTGTACCTTGTTGATTCTTGGCATCAGGAATTCCAAACTCATTGGCGCCATTTGAGGTACTACTGCTACTGCCAGTTTTAGCACTGTTGGTGTCAGTGGCACCTTTTTTTGCAATATTTTCTGGAGCTCTAGTATTTGCGTGTCCTAGTTCAATAAGGTCAAGGTCAATTTGACGGGTCTGTTTTGGAAGACACGCAACTGACGGAACTGCACCGTTGAAATCAGGGGTTTTATTTTCTGCATCATTTTTAGATGGAAAGTCAACTGCAACTGGAAAGTCAAGATTATCTTCTAGTTGTGAACGTGAACTAGAGATTATTAGAGGTACATCTGGTAAAATCGAAGATATTGCCCCTTGCCCTCTAGATTCGTCAAAGCTAATTTCAAAGCTATTTTCAGCGTTGCTAGATGCACATGAAGTAGAGGTTGATTTATTTAAAAGATTTTGGTTAGAATTTGACGTTAAAATTGACGCTGAAGGCGCTGAAGCTGGAATTATCCGAGACTGAGACCGTATTAAATCAAATTGCGTTTGCTTTTTATTCTCAGCTCCAAGTTGTAGTTCTTCATTTGTGAGGTGGGAGTGGGCTTTGGACTCTGGAACCATTACCAATGATAAGGGTTGTTGATGTTTTAGTTTTAGTAAGAATTCTTTACCACTGTTATTTTGAATTCCTTTTGAAGCCGATGTTGTTGCAGAGCTCAAAGAGGAAGAGAGTAGAATGTGACTTTTTTGATATACATCTGTTTTGTTGGTGTTCGGCCCAATCGTCTTTGTTTTGGGGTCTGGGTCTGGGTCATAAAATCGAGATTTTGCACCTGCATCTACTACACCTTCAAAATGAAAATGTGATGTGTTAATTGCTAATTGTAACTTAGCACTTCCTGCTGCTGTAGACTTCAAAATTGTTTGTGTTCCATCCACGGCTTCCACGGGTCCTACTGTTTCAACATTACCACAAGTTTCTTCCCTGCTAACAGTTCCAACTTCCATTTTGATTGTTTGTTTATTAACTTTTATTATTATTAGTACTTTGACAAATTAAGATTTCTCAAATCCGTAGCAGGCTGTTTTAGCTTAGCCGTATATGTCCTACAGTTATATTAGTATTACTTTATTCTTGATTTGCAATTTGAATATTTGAAGTGGTATGTAATATTTACTTTAATTAATTTTTAATATTACAAACTAAAACAAGTCACGGTTGGTTCGTCTAATAAACAATAAACATTGACCTGATTTGCCATTTGCTCTCAAATAATAAAAGTAGTGTGTTAGCTTGTTTGCTTTTGCCACTTGCCACTCCTTGCATTCCTGTATGATTATCAGTAATAGTAACACCACTAGACCAGTGACACCAGTGACAGTTGACGTTGACGTTGGCAGTTTATCTGTGGTATCTTTAATCATTAACCCTGCAGCTTTTAGTTTTAGTGTTAGTATTAGTGGTCGGTGTTTGCTCAGCAACTCTAGCGAAAATTGCTTCGTTACTGTTATTTTATGATTCATGTCGCTGATATTACGTATCTAATTGTATCGCATAGTATAGAGTATAGAAGTTTAATTCTGTTTGATCAATTCAACTATTTAATCTTATAAATCTTATTAATAGTAATTAGAATTAGGTGCTTAGTACAAAAACCAAGACATAACCTACTGCCTATTAGTGCATGTGCAACTTCCGGTACTTCCGACAGTGACAGTATGCGCAGTATGAAATAATATAATGTACATAGATAATAAAAGTCACCGTGGTCGCCAGCGTCGTCGTGGTGCATGTGCAATACTGCTTTAAAATATTAAAATACTTTGTATAGGTGTAAGATAATCATACATTTATTAACTATGCCAAATTATTACCTCAAAATATTATATAAATTGATTTCAATAATTTCAAAGTTTAAAGAAAGAAGTAGTTTTAAAACATATTAAACTAAATTAAATGAAACAAAAAACAATAAAAAATGAAACGCAAGCAAATAGCAATATTATTACATTAAAATTGAAATGTGTTTCTTTTTGAAACAAACCATATTTATTTATTACTACGTAATTTTTGTTTTTTTGCCAGCTTTTTCTTCAGATTGAACCTCAACGTCACCTTCGGAGGCTTCGGATTAGGTTCCAGTTTTGGAAGTGTGAAATTAACATGACTAACATCAGAGATTCCGGTCCTAGTCCTTATTGACGCAATGGACTGCATAGAATTATGGTTTGACAGTCCGTAATGCCTATCTAAAGAACATTTATTAAGGTATCTTCGTCTGCAAACTTTACATACAAAAATTTCAGGTACACAGTGTTGCAAAAAATGATCCTTCCACTTTCTCTTATTTGTTGTACTTGATTCTGTCTCAAACTCGCACCTGGTACATACACGCACTGCAAAAAAGAAAGAAACATTCAGAAACAATGACCAACAAATTAAAATTTTAAATAATTCAATCAATTAATCGAATATTAAATCTGTTACATTTAAATATACCTAAACATCCTCCCCTAGGCTTTGTGCCTCTACGAGAGTGCATGTAATACCTACCTACTTACACACTTACACCTAAACGACTGTTTCATAATTATTTTTAAATTTATTACGGTTAGTTAATAGCAAAATTATTTGGAATTTAAAATATAAACCTACTGAGTTTATCCAATTTTATTAGTCTTGTTTCTCCACTTTCAGATTTTGTTTTACTCATAAATGATTTTACAACAGGGCGGAACAACTCCTCCTCGTAGTTTTGTAGCGTAATTCGTGGCAAACTTTCAGTGGCTTCGATGCAATATTCCGACTCTGGATTCTTCTTATTGCCACAACTGTCAATAAGGGGACTCACTGGTTCCAAAACTGGCATTCGGTGATTTGTATCAAGGTTGGTACATTTTTCAACAGGCAATAAACCTGTTTTGGTTTTATCTAAATCCGAATCAGCTAAAACGCATTTGCGTTTTGTTATTTTGCAGGAAGAATTTGGGGAAGAAGAAAGTTTTCGTTTTTTTTCTGACGCATTTTTGTTATTTGGTGTGTCTTCACTTTCTTCCCTGAATATTCTTTTGCTTTTGCGATGACGTGATAATAATCTTAATTTAGTGTTACTACCTCTGACGTTTTGAATTGACACTTCTTTTTGATTTGATGTTGATGTTGTTGATGTAGGCGTAGGCGGCATTACTGAATCCGTACCTAAATCTTTATGTTTTTTTGGTCTACCTCTCCCTTTGAACACTGAAAATGTGGAATCTTTCATCATACTACTTCTACTTGTTGGAATGTTGAATGCATGATTATCGATTTTTGAGTTCATTGTGTTCAATGCTTTGCTGGAACACTTCTTTTGAAATTCACAAATCTCTTGAAACTGCATATTTGTTGTTGCTGAAGAAGTCGAAGTTAAATCTGGATGCCTTGCGTGCTTAGGAGGTCGACCGCGACCTTTTCGCTTTACTGACGTAGATGAAGACAATAAAGGTAAACCTATTGAACTGGGAGACAACGGAAGTGATAAATTAAGGTGTGTAGAAGAAGAAGATAACGAATGGTTCTTTAAACTTAAATTATCCGGATAATGTGCTTCTTGAACACAGTTGGGTAGCAAAATATCAATATCTTCACATCGACCAACAGTACCAACACCAATCTCTTGTTCTAAAAGGTCTTGATTTTGTTCCTCCATCGATCTTGAAACATGTGCGTTGGAGTTGGAAGGTAAGTAGGGGTTAAATCTTGCTTCACGGACAATTGTTGGGTTCACAATTAAATTATTGTCACTGAATGGTGAACTTGGACACAGCACAGCATTAGCAGATGAATTGTTTTTACATGTAGCCGTTGACATCGGTAATGACAATGGCACTAATGGTAGTTGTTTTGCTTCTGCTACAGGCGCTACAAGAGCTGTAGTTACAGGTACAGTTACAGTCTCTTGGCTATTACTACAGTTATGAATATCAGTCGTGAAATTTGTATTTGTGGGAATTGTTGATTGTTGTTCAGTTTCAAGCCGTTTAGGCGCAGATTTAATTACATTGACGTGCGGTGTTTCTTCTTCACAGTCATTTTTTCCTCTGCAGTTTACACACTTAGTCACGTAAATGTTTACTGTGCTGTGTTTTCCTATTGTGAATAGTCCAGTCCCTAATCCTGAAAATCCTGTGAAAAGGTGAAAACAAAACAAAATAATAGCATTATAATTTCAATTTGCATCATAAAATTATTTAAATAATATTATTTTCATGTTTTATTACAATTATTGAAAAAGAATCATAAGTCATAAGTAATTGTATTTTGTATAAAAGTTTGAATTTTAATTATTGTAGCGGTAAAAGCAATATAGTCGTATATTCAGTTAGTCATTGCAGCTTGCCATTTGCATCATCGCATACATCATATGTATCGCATCATGTTATCACGTATAGCCAATTTAATAATAGCAATAGCACTAAACATTTAAGAAATAAAAAATAAAAATACCTTGCATATAGTTAGCACCACCATTTAATGTACGCGTCAATGAAGCATCTGGGTTTGGAAGTGGAATTTCAAGATCTATGTTTGCACTGTTAGTATTTGTGGACGAAATAGTAATGTTGGTTAACAAATTGTTTTGTTTTCTATTTTGAATTCCCATATCCGTACTTAAACCTGAACCTGCTGAACCTGCCACTGAAGTTGTGGGAATAGCAACATAAGAAGAAGAGGTCAATAGTTTTTTTGTTTTTAACTTAGATGTTGGCGTGGGTGTGGGAGTGGGAGTGGGAGTGGAAGTTCGTAACTCTGAAGTTTTCGAAATCTTTTTAACTTTAGTTGTGGATCCTTTCATATTGTTCTTGTTTCGTAACTTTTCAAAATCCGCATGAGCAAAATTAACGTTTGGTTCTGGTGAAAAATCTTCAAATTCACTAGAATTATAATTATCTTGACAACAACTACCATAAAGAGCAATATTGCTCATGTCTTGTTCTAGTTCAGGTTCTGGTGCTGGTGCATTAATATTAACTAATGTCTTCTGTGTTTGAACACTAATTAAATTATTTAAAGTAGTTTGGTTGTCAATCTCTTCTATTCCTGGCATTATCTCTATGTTTTCTAAGCTACGGTATAAATCAAAAGCATCAAAACCTGTTATTTGTGAAACATTCGAGATTTCTGAACTGTCAGAATTGTTTGTTAGATTTAAAATTGAGGAATTTGCTGACTGTGACATTTTAGTGGTGTCACAGTAATAACACTAATGATTATTGGTTCACAATTCGAAATACAAACAATACGCCAGGACGAATTACATTTTATCCTCGCTTTAAACATTTACACTGAACTTGTATTAAACCATAACAACGTACAAATTTAATTATTAAAATAAATCAGAATCCACTCAATTCGTAACTTATGATTTCAGTCCAGTGGAAACTAAAAGATACAATAGTTTTTGTGTTCATACATACTGCACAAGCACACCACGGTTTCTATCTTCTTTCTATAAGATAAGTACTGAGTTAAAGTGCGCAGAGATTACGATTTCTGATTTTGTTTAGCTTACGCCCATAGCCCACTACATAGCACATACACAAAACTTTCCCTTTCCCTTAAAAATCTAGAATTCAACCTCCAGGTCCAGAACATATGGTGTTTATCAATAAATAATACCTACTGCAATGCTATAAATAAATGCTATTAAACTAATCAGCTAATTTGCAGCACCAAAATCACGTGCATTCATTACTTAAGTGTGCGCGCAGCATTTAAATTGAGAACCTGTTGTCTGATAGTCTGGTCTGTGTCTGTTTTTGTTTATAGTGTTTGTAGTAGCTAGTACTCACAGCACAGGCACAGGCACAGCCACTGGTATTGGTATAAGTGGTGTGTGATTTATTTACGTATTACAGCGAAAAACAAACTACACTACTACAGTACTCACTCCACAGTTGACAGTACCTCAGTACCGGTCAGTAGCCAGTAGCGTCAGTACCCTAGGCTCTAAACAACAAAAACAAAAACAACAAGATACTTAAACATACGCGTTACTAACGTTACAGAAGTTTTAAATGGTAAGAAAGAAAAAATATATTTATCATTAAACCATTATTTGAATAGTGGACTGAACACCATACTGTTATACTATAAAACACCAAAAAGCTCACTCGAACTGTAATCAGAATCACATAGTCTTTGGTGGAATTTTAGATTTTACACAACTATCAGAATTCAAAATATTTTTAAACACTACATATTAATTTCAGAATCGAATTTATTAATTACAGTATTTAAACTAATTTAAAGTGACAACCTTTAGTGTAAGTTCAAAAGTGATTTAACTATAAAACGCCAATAGGGCAAGAAGGGTGTTTAACCTTTCAATATTAAATGAAAGAACAAAACCTAACATAATTTAAATCGGTTTCAGAGTATTTAATGTTCTATTGTTATTCTTGATAATTGTTGCAGATTTGTCTGATTTGTGAATATTTGTTCTCACTCTCTCACTCTCTCTGACTTTCTCAGGACTTAAATACTTATCTGGAATGGAGAATATAACGAACGCAGATTCAAATCCAACTTCAACAACAATGACTACGAGGACGACCACCATTACTCGGTCTGATAATGTACAAAGAGTCAACGGTAAGATAGATTTGAAAATTTTTAAGATTGCAATTTTAAAAATTATAAATTTTCTTGCGTGCGTGCGTGTACTTTTACTCTTGTACTATGAAATTGGTTTAATTAATTTCTTTCTACTTTCTAGATGGAATCCCTGGGATGATTACACTTGGAAACAACTGTAATGTACACGTTCACATAACTAAAGTTATTTGTAGCTGTAGCAGGTTGAAACTTGGAGCAAGCACTAATCAGCCATCTGATAATATAATTGAAAGTGATAGTGTCAAGAAGGCTGAGACAGCAGAACCAAATGCTACAGAAGAGGAAATACTCGAAATACCCGAAATTCCAATTCCAGTTCTTCAAGTTGAAGCTGGTGGCATTTCTGCCCAATTCCCTGCCAGATTCGCTTCCGTTGCTTCACAATGCGATGAATTTTATACTTTGGACTTGGACGAAAGTCCAGCTTCGAAAGTGGAGTTGTTGCCCTCAGCCTCATCCTCAAAGCCCTCAAACGAAATGCAAATTTCAAACTCTATGGCAGAGCTGGCAGAGCACAATCCAGGTCAAGGTCTTAGCCAAGGTATTCAACAGCTTCTCAAAAAATATGACTACAGGTACAAACAGTGCACAGGAAAAGCGGAAGAAGAAGCAGAGGCTATGCGGCTGCAAGAATTTTTGAAAACCATATCTGAAGACCGGAATCCAGACTACTTGGAAGAGAGAAAAAAGCAAAAACAGAAAAACCAGGCAAAACTGAACAGGCAAATCCGAAAGCAATTACAATCACAAGGAAAGTCAGCTACGACACCAAAAAGTCTTCGATCTTTGAAGAGGTCAGCAACAAAAAAAAGTAAACAAACAGCTGCTACAAAAAAATACGTTTGTAAATCTCAGCAGTTGAAACTAAAATTTAAGATTTCCAAGTTAAAATCGAAGAAAAATCTGAAATATAAAATTTCAAGTGCTTCCACATCGTCGACAGCAATAGCTGCATCACCAGCAGAAGTAGAAGAAGATACTGCAGTTGAGTCGAATTCAAACGACGAAGCGGATGAAGTTATGACAAATGCCATAAATGACGATGCTGTTGATAATGTGCAAAATTCGGATTTGGATTTACACACAGACACAAGGGGGTCGCAACCCGTGGTGGAAATTTCCAGACTACCTGATTCCGTTGTCACTGGTTCTCACTCTCGTGTTCAGCCTGACAGTGCAAAAATATATAAGGTCAAGGTGGTCAAGCGCACGCAGTCCCAGTCTCAGTCTCGGCTCCCTCGGCATAACAAGCAGGACATAAATCCAAATAAAGAATTGGATTTTGGAGTCGAATCTGCAGCTGCAGCTGCAGCTGCCCCTGCCGATACACAAGAAGCACTGCGAGGTGACGCATTCTATGAATATTATTACTGGATAAGTTACGAAGGTGATAAAAAAAGTAAGTTTGAATTTCGATTCAGCACAACTATATTTGCAAAAAAATGTTTATTTAGCTTAAGCTCATGCCAAATCCCGTTGGCTAAATTAAAATGTTTACTATATTTTATATGCTGATTATTATTATTAGTGTAACAACAAAAACATACATTTATCTTCATTGATAAAATAAACTTGTTTTTGTTTATTGACCTTGATCTCGATTTTTATTACTTTTTCAGTATACGAATGCAAAATATGCCATGAAAAGAATCAAGATTCTACCTCACGTATCCGAAAATTGAAGGACCATATCCGTGTTCATCAAAATCCTGGCAACTTTACTTGCAAATTGTGCGGCAAATGTTTCCTGAATGTATCAACTGTGGAGCGTCACAAGCAATCGGTAACGCATAAAAGGAATTTGCAAGCTTTCAAGTACAGAAAAATGATTAATAAGAATAAAAAAAAAGAAAACTAATTTCAGCTCGGCTCAAATATCATCAGGTTTAAGCACTGATTTATCTTATGATTTTGCTCGTGTCGTATTTGTCAGTTCCTGTGTTTTGTTTTAAGCCATATTATTTGTTTACTACTTTTACTTTACTAGCACGCATAGTAATATTTTAATATTTAATCAATAATCAATTTTATCTTATCATTGATTTATTTATCTTAGCTAGCGTTGGTCTTAAGTATATACGTATCTGTATCTGAGACTGTGTAATATTTTATCTTTTAATATTCAATCATTCAATCAGTAATCAATGTCAAGAATGCCAATACTAAAAACGAATTTATTTTGTAAACATAAGACTGAAGCAGTTTTAGTATTTATTGTTTTATAACAGTGTGTTATGCGTTATTACAAATTACCTTTTATTATAACTATAAATTATAGTTATAATCCGACAGTCAAATACGTCGACGACTGTTATGTTATGGTTGTTATAGTTAAGATCGTATATGTAAAATTTATATAATATAATTGAATGAATTATTCATAGATTAAAGACATTGAAGTTTTAGCAAACATCATTCATATGGCTTAAACACCAAAGCAAATATAAAATAAAATGAATTTTATATCGTATTAATTATAAAATTTTTGAGTTTACGGAATTCTAGCATTATTTAGCATTATTCGCATTTAGTTATAATTTTTTAATGATTATAATATTTAACTACGTTTAATATTAAGAAGTACACTACTTAGTTCAAAGGTCAGCGTTCAGTTTGTCCGTGGTCCGTAGTACTGCCGCACAGTAGCCATCAGCCAGAACACTTATACTTAATTCACTGTGACACCACTGACACCGACACCTGACACCGTCCCTTCCAATGCCGCCACAGTCTGCCACACCAGCTTGAAGATCGACAAGCTCTGTCCGATTATAACATCCAGAAAGAGTAAAGAGTCTACCCTGCACTTGGTCCTCCGTCTTCGTGGTGGGATGCAAATATTCGTGAAAACTCTGACTGGGAAGACGATCACTTTCTTATATACGGTTTTCATAGCCCCATTTATCACACATGGACACGCAGTCCAGTGGTTTAACGACCAGCAAAAAGTTAATTAGCCTGTAGCCATCGACCAGGCTGTTGCCAAGGCCAGGGGGAAAGCGGAAGCGAGTTCTTTCCCAAGGGCCGACACGACTGTCCCCATTAACAGTCGGCAGGATCGATCCCAGGCCCCAGGAACGTCGTGAACTAGGAAGCTCGACGTTACTGATCTGGGAGATCCACTGGCCGGGGCTACAAGGCTAAAGTAAGGCTTAAGGTCGAGATCGTGGGAGGGAAACCCAGCCAGCCACAGCATCAGATGGAGTCAAGCTGTGGCACCACTGGGCTGGTGTGCCTTATTTTTGTAAGGAGGCAAAAAACACATATATAATTTATTAGTTCAATTGTTGCTTGCTGTAACACTAATGTAACACTTGTAATATAACTGTAGTACAAATAAAGTATCAAGTATCATAGCTTACCTGGCCAGTGCAGTTAAATCTAGATGAAGACATTGTTGTAGCTGCTGCTGCTAATAGTAGTTATTATTTATTTATCAACACAAAGACACAGAATGTAGACCCGTGTCTCAAAACCCTAATACACTAATTTATTTATTCTTGAGGAATTAAAAACAGAAACAAATAAGAAGTACATTAAAAAATACCTGAATACTAAATACAAGAAACAGGACTGAATGGTTTTATTCGTGTCTGAATCAGTAGTTGTGCCATTCTTGTCAACATTTTCAATAGTCTGTAAATAAAAATAGAATAATATTGTGTCCCATTTTAGAGAGTTTCTATAAAGGACCATTTTAGAGACTAATATACGATTTTCATAGCCCCATGGATCACACAGGGACACGCAGTCCAGTGGTTTAACGACCAGCAAAAAGTTAATTAGCCTGTAGCCGATGAACAGCTGTTGCCAGTAGGGGGAAAGCGGAAGAGAGTATCTTTTCCCAAGGGCCGACAGGATCGATCCCTTGACTTGGTTTGATCCAGTGGCCGGGGCTACAAGGCTAAAGTAAGGCTCAAGGTCGAGATCGTGGGAGCTGGGAGGGAAACCCAGCCCGCCAGCCACAGCTGACAGCTTCAGATGGAGTCAAGCTGTGGCACCACTGGGCTGGTGTGCCTTATTTTTTTAAGAAGGCAAAAAACACCTATATAATTTATTAGTTCAATTGTTGCACTAAAACAAAAATAGTCACATTGTGTTTACACACCTACCTACAGTACCTACCTAATGCAACCAACCCACCAAAGTCACAGTGAGTCAGAGTACAAGTACATGTGAGAAGCTTAAATTGTTTATTTATTTTTATTCAATCAAAAATGTCAAAGCAAAAATCCAAGATAAGGGTAAGCTACATTTCCTTTTTTAAATAGGTCAATCTCAGAAAACTGCTTTTATATTAAATTATATATATGTTTTAATTTTAAAGTTGAAATATGCTACGTTATTTCGTAAAACTTAAAAGTGAATATGAATTCTTTGCATTTGCAGAGGGGATCCCTCCAGATCAGCAGCGATTGATCTTCGCTGGAAAACAACTCGAGGGAGGATGGCATGGCTGAACTCTCTCTGACTACAACATTGAAATATTTAGAAGGAGTCCGCCCTTCATCTGGTGCTCCGTCTTCGTGGAGGTATGCAGATCTTCGTGAAGACCCTTACGGGCAACACAATTACTCTGGAAGTTGAACCTTCAGATTCTATTGACAAATTTAAAGCCAAAATCCAACATAAAAGTAAAAAAAATACAAAATTGTACCTAATTAATAAATTTGCTGAACCGGAACTATATTCCTTCCCTCCCAATTTGGATGCGAACATTTACTTATATTTTTGATTTTATTTTTGCAGAGGGAATTCCTCCAGACCAGCAACGTCTAATTTTTGCTGTAAAGCAACTCAAGGATGGCCGCACTCTCTCTGACTACAACACTTAGAAGAAGTCCACCCTTCATCTGGTGCTCCGTCTTCGTGGAGGTATGCAGATCTTCGTGAAAACCCTCACGGGCGAAAAAATTACTCAGCAAGTTGAAACTTTAGATTCTATTGAAAATGTTAAAGCCAAAATCCAAGATAAAGGTAAAAAATATACAAAATTGTACCTAATTAATAAATTTGCTGATTGCTGAACCGGAACTATATTCCTTCCTACTTTGGATGCGAACATTTACTTATATTTTTGATTTTATTTCTGCAGAGGGAATTCCTCCAGACCAGCAACGTCTAATTTTTGCTGGAGGAAAGCAACTGGAGGATGGCCGCACTCTCTCAGACTACAATATCCAGAAGGAGTCTACCCACTCTACCCTTCATTTAGTGCTCTGTCTTCAAGGAAGTATGCAAATATTCGTAAAGACTGAGAAGACGATCACTCTCGAAGTGGAGCCTTCTCAGACCTTCTGACACAATCAAAAATGTGAAAGCAAAAATCCAAGGTAAGGGTAAGCTACATTTCCTTATTTAAATAAGTCAATCTCAGAAAACTGCCTTTATATTAAATTACATAAATGTTTCAATTTTAAAGTTGAAATATGCTACGTTCTGTCGTAAAACTTAAAAGTGAATATGAATTCTTTGCATTTGCAGAACTTCCAGATCAGCAGCGATTGATCTTCGCTGGAACTGGAAAACAACTCGACAACTCGAGGATGGCCGAACTCTCTTTGACTACAACATTTAGAAGGAGTCCACCCTTCATCTGGTGCTCCGTCTTCGTGGAGGTATGCAGACCTTCGTGAATTAGTGGGATGATAGAGTCTGATAGATAGTGTGATAATGACAGGAACATCAAGCATGCCCAGAGTTGAAACACTTTCCGTCTATTTAATCCATTAAATCGTATTTTAACTCTATAATGTAAATCTACAACATTTAGTTTTAATAGTAGGTAATCCAGCAAACGTTTACCTTACACAGCACTCAGCACAACCATAATAACTAAAAGTTTACTATAAATATTGTTTAATATTTAAATCAACATCTTCATAATTTAGTAAATAAATAATATAATTCATCAACTAGTTTTCACTGATGTTACGCATAGCATTAATTTTTCTTAAATTTTTTGGCAGTCGATGTTTGTGCCGTCTTCTCTTTCTTAGATGAATGGATATTACGCATATGCCTGCGAAGGCTAAACGTGTACCGATAGGTTCTTCCACATAATGTGCACCGAAACAGATGTGGTTGCAGGTGCTCCTTGAAGTGCATGCGTAATTTTGTGAACACAGTGACAGATCCCTTGGCCGAAAAAGTGCAGTTTGGTTTAATGCAGTAGTAATCTACAATATCAAAACATTTTGAGAAATTTATTAAATACATAATTAGGCAGGTATTTCTTTTTAATAGTTGCATATAACTATAAATAATGTGCCTGTAAACTTTAAGCAACAAGCAACCTACATTTGCTCTTTGGCGTATTTTAGTTGAAACACAATATTTGAAGAAGTTAAAAATAATCTACCGTCTACAAAAATATGCAGCATTTAGTTGCAATACATGTTAGAGTAATCTATAAACACAAGACTTACCAAATAGTTTGGTTTTTTTGTTTGTTGTAGTTCGGTAAATTTTAAGATATTCCTCATTGCAAAGATATTTGCAACCCTTTGGACCCTCTCGCGTTGCAGGCATTGGTTTAGGTGTGAAAGTTTCACTGTCACTGTCACTCGTGTCTTCGTACTCTTCGTCGTTGAAATCTTCTTCCATTTCATCGTTTTTGTCTTCACCCTGGTCTTCGTTGACGTTTGCATGTTTTGGTGAACAAACAAATTGAGAAGCTTTGTTGTTGGAGCCTTCTTTTGATGTTGATGGATAAGAAGGGATTTCAACATGATTTTGATTTTGAGATCTCTTTTTAATAGCTTCAAGAAGTTTTGCTTGCTCAAAATTTGGGTGAATTTGACAATCAGATACACGTACCTCTGGATTTTTTCTTCCAGCGCATACACGAGTTTTGGACATTTTAATTCGTTTTGCTTGATGATTCTTATCTGTGGCAACTAGGTCAGCCTGGTCAGCTGGTAATTGGTTATGCATATCTGGATCTTCAGAACCATCGCAATCCACCTCTTCAATATTTTCGTCACTGTTGTTAACTGAAGTGCGTTTATTTTTTGACACTGGCAAACCAACACCAGCCTTACTAGCGTCCCCAGTCAAAGCTACACCGGCAGAACGAACATAAGGAACTGAAGATGACCGGTATCGTTTGAATGCTGTAGTGACGGATGTTGCTTTTGTACCAACATTTTGAATAAGATTTTGATCCAAATCTTCTTGACGAGCAGTTTTAGTTTCAGCTACAGTGCTGTTCTTACTACCTATTTGGCGACGGCGATGAATCTGGTCTGCCGGTTTCTCCTGATTATGAGATTTGTCAGTCTGCGTCTGACTCTGACTACTTTGACTGGAGCTAAACTCTCTCGTATCAGTTGAATTCCTTCTGACTTTTTCCCCAACACCTGCATCATTTTTTACTTGGTCATTGTTTGTAGCTTCATAATTTGGAAAATATAATTCCGCATCTACATCTTCTTGATTAGTAAATTGAGAATAATAATCTTGGCCATCGCTGAAATTCTGATAGTGGTTGCAGTCTGGGCACAAGGGTTTGGTGACGTGTATGTTTATTTCTACCTTGTTATTATCTCCAGTTCTTATTAGCCCTCCTAAAAATTCTGTAAGAATGAAATAGAATAAAGCAAGGATAAAATAATTTTGATATTATTGCACTTATTATTTTATTAAAATTTATACCCTGGTTGCTTGTTCGTGTATGTTTATCTTTATGTTTATTGATCAATGGTGTCCAAACCCTGCCTCTTCCATTTGATTGCATGCATATGAATGAAACTGTTTTGACACCATGCCCAGGTATCTCGACTTTGTATCTAGACAATACGTACCTTTCTTTTGTGTGGATGCAGAGCTAGAATTAGAACCAGCATTAGCAGCAGGTGCACCCGTAGAAGTACCCGAATTGGTGCGAATGGTCAACCGCTTATTTATTTCCTCCAGGTCAAGGTCCAAGTCTGCTGCCTCACCATTTTCATCCGATGCAGCTATGCTAATAAGGAGGCATCGCTTAGTTTTTAGTACAGCTCTGTATGGTCCATCTGTAGTACCACCGGGAGCTGGCTCTTCCGAAGCTGAAACTGAAGAAAAGGATGGAACTTGACTTTGACTCTGGCTTTTTTTAGTATTAATTTGTGGTCCATCTTTCATGCACAAATTTAGTGGCAGGTCGTTATTGGAGTTGCAACTCATTTCAGTTTCTGTTTGTGAGGCAGATGGTGTTAAAGAACGAGAAGACAGTAAGCGAGACACATTTCGATATGTATCAATATTGTTGGATTCAATGTCAACCTCCGCCGGTGTAGGTTCCGGTTCCAAATCCCGGACAACGCCTGCACCTACGCAATGGGATGTGTTTCTTCCAAGTTGTACCTTAGCACTGCCTGCTGCTGTAGATTTTAATATAGTCGTAGTTCGCAACACAGGTTTTAGAACTTCTAATTCCACACACTTTTCGGTTTTACTGCTGATCATTTTAAATTGATTGCGTTTATATAATTACAAAAGTTTATAAAAAGGACTTTGTTAATCAAACAAAAACTATAGTACTATGCCGTAAGCTGTAGGATGGTGTTAATGTGATTGTTCAAAATGTTCAATACTGTTACGTTTTTTTATACGAACAATTGTTTGTACTTTTTAATTTGTATGTTCACTATTTTTTGCTATGGTTTACGTATTTGCTCAAATTTGCTGCACACCTAGGCAGTAAGCCAGTTGTAATAATAAAATTATGAACAAAGAATGTCCTCAAATCCTCCAGAACTGATAACTGACCAACTGAAAACTTAAAAAATCATACCAGATAAATTCTAAACTGGTGTTAGTCCGCAGGTTTTAGTGTTAGTGTGTGGGCTTTGGTGTTTGCGCAAGCTTTAGCTTTAGCAACTTTGGCGGTGGTTTAATTAATGGTAGGAATTTGTGATTAAACGTTCGCCCAAAATGCAAATTTTTAATATTTAAAATAATTTAAATTGCATGCTGCTCAAACAACTAAATAATACCCACAGTAATTAATACATGTGTCAAATGTAACAACATCCAGAAAGAGTCGACTCTTCATCTGGTGCTCCGTCTCCGTGGTGAGGTGTAGAGTAGAGTTTAGTAAAGACTTACATTTATCGACATTTAATTATTGCAATTTTTATCCCGCTCGGGCTCAGTTTCACCAAAAACAGTTATTTTAATTTTCTTGTAATTAAATTCAAGAGAAGTTTTATAGTTGAAATTACAAATTTTATTCTCAAGCCCATAATAAATCAACCTAACTTCATGTATATATAAAGATACAGTACATACATTACTACTGTAGCACAGTAGCCATCAGCCAGAAAACTTATACTTAATTCACTGTGACACCACTGACACCGACACCTGACACCGTCCCCGCCATTGCCGCCACAGTCCGCCACACCACAACACAGGGTATAGGTATCAGCAGTATATTAATTCAGAAAACTTATACTTAATTCACTGTGACACCACTGACACCGACACCTGACACCGTCCCCGCCACTGCCGCCACAGTCCGCCACACCACAACACAGGGTATAGGTATCAGTATATTAATTAATTAATTAACTAATATTAAACAAATATTACTATTACTATTATTACTAGTAATCATCACTCACTCGTACCGCTGACTATTACTTTTATCTTATATCCCGTGTGATTCATATGTTATTACTATCGTATACAATAATATAATATATTTATATTTCATCATACTTTTACATTACACAGTATCTCTAATATTTTTTTTATGACAGTATGAGTCTAAAACAACCTTTACGACATATCGGTCACTCTTACACTTTTGGGCTCAAATACCCCACTACGGATATCAAATTTCAGGACTCTAAAAGCTCTATGAGCTATTTGCGCTTTTTGAGCATCGATGAGCTTCGAGAAAAAAAAATGAGCCCGAGCGTGCCTGCTACGTTTTCGATTTTACTGACCGGAGCTTCGGTCAGTGCGATCGGTCCTACCGGTCACCGGCTCCGTGTCTTACACTGGTCGTTCCCGACTGACCTATGTATTTCCGTTTAATAGAACACGAATATAATTATTCATTAAACGGAGAACGGAGCGAAGTTTATCCACGTGCGATTCTTATAAATTCCTTATGCGTTTGGATATCGTACACAATACACAAGATTGGCCTTTATAGCTATTCTGTTTGATTTACTTTAGAAATCTTTCATAAGGGGCCGGGGCCGGACACAAATAACGCCACTAAAATTTTGACACCACCCACTAACCATCTCACTGGTCTCACTCTCTTTTAGGCATTGCGTAAATAGCTTCCTTTACATAGGATGCGCGTGGGTCCGGCGTCATTTCTGTATGACCTTTTATAATATATCAACATGGGATATGGGCTGTTGGCTAACTTAATTTGGTAGTTACTCTATAGGCACAATCAAGCTCACATAGGCGCCACCGTCGATTCTTGCCTCAGCGCCTTTCTGGCGATCTATCAAACCTTCTAGAGCCAAACAACGATCAGCTGGAGACGAGACTTGTCATAATGCAAATGCAATGGATAAGGGGCCGTCCATAAATTATATAATCCAAATATCGCCTATCTTTAACATGGGATATCATCCATATCCAAGCAGACCCATTGACCCTACCCATGATATCATTTATCGACGACCCCTAAGTACATTTACTAACTACTTTCTTGTAATTTTAATTGTTGCGTATTACAGAGAAGTTCGTTTAAACGGGATTCTGTTCCAAGGGAATACCGCTAAATGGGACAAATTTAAAATATTTGGTTGGCCAGCCTATGTTTCAATGTTAAAATTATCCGGTTATAAGGGAACCGCTAAAACAGTTTAGGCCAATGTAGTTTATTTAGCCGTCGCACGGCTATATTTAGCCGTCTGTTAAAGGCCTAAATATAGCCGTGGGACGGCTAAATATAGCCGTCAGAGGTATATATTAAGGCTTTTGACACTGAAGGCGCATAAATATAGCCGTTTCACCTTCCTCGTCGCCCATTGGTCCGTCTGACTCAGCGAAAGTTGAACTGACCGCAAAAATAAAATCTTACATTGAAAGAAAATCATATTTTCTTACTTTTCACCGTGCCATTTCAGATTCTATCGTGCACTTCGTGAAAAATTAATTAGGAAAGAAATATTCGAAATTTTTAAGATTCTGATGGATAGTACGAAATCTCATGTCTGAGAGAACACTTAAGTTGTAGCGATCTGCTTCTGCTTATTTCATGTTTACGCACTCACTGACTTTACGTTTATTTTAATCTTTTTCGCTTTTGACTTTTATATTATTGTCCGACACTTCATCTTGTCCTAAATTACTTGCCAGGTGATAGGGTTGCCAGACGTCCCAATTTAGGGGGGACTGTCCCGATTTGAGCATCAATGTCCCCTTGTCCCGCCTAGGTCCTAGTCGGGACGTGAATTGTCCCGATTTCGGCATGATCGCAGTTTGGCCCGCGAATAATGCAATTTTTCACAGATTGAAAATGAAATAACTAATTTTTTCAACTCGATTTTAGTTTTATTATTGCAGTTGCACAAAATCTTGTGTTAATGTGTGCTCTATTTACGAGAAAAAAAGTTGCACACTACTTGCACACTTGCCATGTAGTGTTTAGATTCAAGGTAATAAAGAGTTAGCTTTAAGTATGAGTGAGTCTAGTCGGTAATCGGAAATAGTACTTGCGCAGAATTAGGAGTTTATAGATTTTAGAACTAGACGATTTGACTATTGTGAACATTAAACATTTTCAAAAAATGTTCATTTATGAACAATTATTGTGAAATGATCAGCGAAATAACCTGATAATTGAGCACGTCAAATCAGAATTGCAAGTAATTACTAACTTAAAGTGCATCGAAATGTTTCAAGAGTTGCCTGTCGAGGCTGTCGAAATAGGAAATTGTTACGTGAAGCACGGTCATACAAGCAATGTAAAAATATATGGTAAATTTGATTCCAATGATACATCGCTATTTTGTGTAAAAATTGTGTATAATAATATTTTTATATTTTAGCTATTAGAACTAGAAGTATTAATTCAAAAACTAAGTGTAAAACACATGGTATTTAAGAAGACACACATATTACTACGTCAATTGATACTATGGGTGGCTGGGTTTGACGCAGAATGTTAAAGCTACCGCTTACTTAATGGTTCATAGTGGCAGTGGCTGCAGAAGGTCAATTTTCCAGAGGGGATAAGCCTATGTTAAGCATAGGTACATAATAAAGTATGTACCTATTTGTTAACATTAGTAATTTAAGATTTAAGACCATGTCCCCCCCCCCGGTACCTTAGCCTCAGCATAGCGGGTGATAACGTGGCGAAATTGCAAGAATTTTGATGACGTATTATGAGTCACTTTAATTTAATGGTAGTTTGTGAAGTGTCCCAATTTCGAGCTTTTAAAATCTGGCAACCCTAGCCAGGTGCGCCCTATGTTTATTTAGGACGAACTAAATATAAAAAGAGCATACATGGGTCGTTCTCGTTGCTTACATATCGTGACCCCTGGGGGTCAGTCAAAGTCAAATCATACTTAATAGTTAGTTGTCACCTAAAAATTTATATCCCAGCGGGAATTTCCTTCTCGGAAGGAAGTAAACCCCATAAAAGGGTGGCTTAAAATAAGACATACTGTAGGTATGTAAATTGTTGATTTATATCTTTGAATTGGAAAATCATAATTATTTTTGAAAGATGTCTTTTGTTCTTACTGTGTCTAAATGGCAAGCGTAATAGTGACGCCAGTTGTAAATAAATATTTACTTTTCTTCTTCTTATGTAATAATATGATGATCATTAATTAGCAGAAGTAGTAATTAATTCATGAATGTTGTAACTAAAATACGTTCTACTACTGAAATAAAAATGGAGGTTTTGTGATTTTTAAGATGACGATTGGCGATTCGAGTTTTTCCAAATTCTTATTTACCCGACCGAAATACGTTCTAGACTTTTGTTTACTTTTGACTTTTGACCCACGGCTGGTATTTTAAATTTGCCGCAATAAAATTTCACATGGGTTTTTACGTTGCCGCTAAGGCTTAAATATATACCTCTGACGGCTATATTTAGCCTCCAGACGGTTTAATATAGCCGTCTGTAAAGGAGTAAATATAGCCGTGCGACGGCTAAATAAACTACATTGGCCTAAACTGTAAAAGGGATTATCCGGATTAAAGGGACAGATTTTTTACGATTTTTGGTATTTTACGTCACTTAAAAGGGATTTTAGAAGAAAAATTATAAAAATAAAACAGAGCTAATCAATTCGAGCACTAAAGTTCTTGACAACTAAAATGTACTTATCTTATCTGGTCATTTACATTATCTCAAATCTAAGTAGGTCGTCGTATTTATAGATTCCAAAGCTTTCTTGGCTGTTAGTTGTGCTTCTGATTCTGATTCATGCACTTCGTCGTCCAGTTCTACTGAGTTCAGTAGGCACGATGTTAAAGCGGAAAAGAAACTCGTTGAGTACGGAAAAAAAGTATGAAATCGTGCAAAAGTTAAAAACACACAAACAAATTGAAATAATAAAAGAGACGGGTTTAAGTTCCAGTGTAATAAGTAGAATTAAGCAAGAAAGTGAAAAGATTACAGAAACATGGTTGAAAGGAGTGAATGTAAAGAAACAAAAAGTGTGCACCCGACCTGACGTGGATAAAGCCTTGTTAGAATGGTTCACCCAGAAAAGACTTCAAGGCGCGAATGTGTGTGGCCCTATTCTGCAGTTCAAGGCTACTCAATTCGCTACATTACTCAATAAAAGTGACACTTGGGAGTGCAGCTATAGTTGGGTTGTAAGATTTCGAGCGCGACACAACATTGCTTGGAAAGGCATTCATGGTGAATTCGGGGATGCTGACGAAGAAAAAGCTGAAAACTGGATTTTGACTCAGCTTCCTACACTATGTGAGCATTATCAACCTGAGCAAATTTTCAACGCAGATGAGACTGGATTATTTTTCCGAGCATTAATTAACTAAACTATGGCCTTTACTTCTGAAACATGTTCTGGTGGCAAGCAATCTTTATAATTTAAGTCTGCGTGTGCTTGAAGATCAAAATCAAAGCAAATCTAAACAAACTGCAGTAACTGACTTTTTTAAACAATCTAATTAACTGTTAACGGACAACATTGTAAATATCTTACCCTTTTTCTAAGAATAAAATCTACAACTTTTAAATAACTAAAGTTCTCTTAAAGGGGAAATCCCTTACACGGTTAAAAGGGAATTCGGTTATAAGGGACCGATTTGGTCGGTCCCGCGGAGTCCCTTTTAAGTGAATTTCTCTGTAACGTGATGCAATGAAGAAAAACAAGTCTCAACAAATAAGCCAAAGAAATTAAAAACCATCTCCGCAATTTCTGCAGTTGAAATAATATGCAGCGCAGTAGACAGTTGCGGGGCATTGCGATATATTTTTGTAAACCTTTTTACTTACTATAAATCTGAAAGTTATGCATTACTAAAAACTGTATAATATTTATTTCAGAGCATACAGAACAACATTATATTTATCATCAACTTGTGTAAAATATCAACAAAAAGTCTGACAGCTTTATTTAAATGTGAAAACTATGTACTTCCAAATAGTAAAGTTAATAATAATAATAATAATAATAATTTATTCATTGGGTCGGTTTAACCGAAGTTCATACAACCAGACTCAACCAGTCACTGGGTGAGGAAATAGGAGGCTACCGCGTTAGATCGTCTCGGTCTTTGTACACTTTCACCTATCCCCGTTCCCTCCTCCACAGTAAAGGAGTCTCATTCCCTAGGCCCCTACAGTAAGTATTGGTCACTAAGGAGCACCGAAGGAGATTGGGTTTCAATTAACCATCCAGTGACGTTTACCGTAAAACACCGAGCCGTAAACGATTAGCAGTGGCCGAGGATCGAAGCCGGGTCTGAGGCTGTAAATTTCGTTACAGTCTGCAGTCCTAACCACTCACCCAAGCACGCCTGCTAATAGTGAAGTTAATAGTTTCTGTCCCAACAATATTCATAATTCATACTCCTTGACATTTGGCTCACATAAATCATGAATTGATTCTGGTTCTCCGAATTCAAAGTCGTAAAAAGCGTAAGACATTAACCTCCGAGGCACTAGGCCCTATTGCACTATACTATACCTAAATTATTTTTTCAATAATATTCATCATTACATTCGTTCATTGGAATTTTTTTTGAAAATGGAGCCACAACTACTTTGAAACACGAAAAATTAGAACTGAACTCTAGTTTGAGTCAGGTGTCAAAGAGTCCTAAATACCGTGACCCGAAAGGTCATGTGGGTTTTTTATTGTGAATTGACTTGTAAAACTAGCGGCTAAACGTTTTGTTGACACTAGACTAGACACTAGACACAAATTGGGGTTTAAGCTATTATTTGCAAGCTTTGAACATAATTAATTATCCAATTTTGAAAAATTTTCAATTTGTAGTTCAAATTTTAAACTGTTTTCGGAAAATGATTTTTTCCATTTTATTTTATTTCATAATAATAGCTGTGAGAAATGTACATAATTGTGGACTAGAAGATGTTAACCACTAAAACTTTTTTAACTTTATTCGGACACCTAATTAACACGGTATTTACTTTAATGGTCAAAATATTACTAACAAACTACATGAGTACATACAGTAAATTACCTTAAAGTGCATCGTACTAAACAGTGCTAAGAATATATCATGATCGTGCTTTTGAGGGACTTAGCCATCCCGTGATACATGACCATGATCATCTCCTTGTCAATGGGAGTCTTCCCAACGTAGAGTTTAATCGGCTGCATCGATGCCATCGTCAATACCTCAAACTTTGCCCTGATAGTTCTTGCTTTATCAGACTTAGAGTCTACCTTCCATTCTGCTAAAAGCTCTGCCGCCTGTTTATTCACCGCAGCCGCTGCGTACAAACAAGTTGAAATGTAGACGAAAGAATTTGCAGCAACCATAATTACATACAGTCACCCTTATGATCCCTAAATTAAAATTGCATAGTATGCATAGACACAAAGGACTACGACTGACTGTCCTATATGATCTTCCCGTATGATGCGGAGAATCCAAATATATTTTGGGCCACAATGGCAAAAACATGGAGTTGGCGATAAATCCGAATTTTTAGTATGTATCGATATTTCCATCGTATCCTTTGATACCATTCGAGTTTTAGGGCTGAAAAATAAATTAAAATTCATAATTTTTAAATTAGGTTCATTAAATATTCAATTGTTAGCGCCGTACCTGAGTTTATATAAAACCGCCACGACCATGAACATCCGGGGGACACACGTAAATACGAGTACGAAGGTTGTTAGGAGCCAATTCAAAATGATAATTATAAATCTGGACAAGGGTTGACACAGCAATGAGCGTTCACAACATTTGGCCACCCTTCAGCTCATGATCATTATTGTAATGACCGGGAAAGCAACAGCTGAACTGAGCTGACTTAAGAAACAGTGACGAGATGAGATCAGGTGATGTTGGATAAGTCACATGGTAGAGAACGAATACAGGGACGAAAATCCAAAATCCGTAGAAAACCGCAAATAGAAACTTACTACTACACTGTTTGATGGTTGCTGGTGCCTTGACGCCATCTCAAATATGTATATTGATATTGGTCTAGGAAATATATTTGTTTTACCATTAAATTTAATTAGCATGTTTACTGTTACTCCAAAACGACAGTATTTAAATTTTTCTAAATTTCTTACATTCAAGTAGCTCAATAAAATCCATATAAGAAGCAACAAATGCAAGATTTCATTTAAAACTTTACAAAATTGAGCCAAATTTTCATTTAGTTGATAGGGAAAGAATTGAAACATCAAAAAGAAATAGGACATCGTACAAAGGACGATGTTTGTGATCCAAGCAAATTTTCTCGTTTTACTGCACTTGCCTCCAAGTTTGGGTTTGATTGCTATAAGTTCGTTCCATTCAAAAGGATGAGCTTCGAGCAGAAAGCCAGCCTTGAATCCCATTGCAATGCAGCTCACGATTTCTTCTCGAAGAATAATTTTTTTACCAGGTATTTTGACTGAAATTATTACAACCAAAATTTCGACAATTTGACCTACTGTTTTTTCCTTGTATCTTGAAAAGATTAGAAAATCTTAAATTCAATTTATGAGACGGTTTATAAGTATAAATTAATTTAAAAGTACATAGGTAAACAAAAATTACAAGAACTATTTTTAGTTAAACTCTATACCGCCTGCTCCTGCCAACATGTTTTGGAGTTTGAAAGGCAGTCAGTCGGTGACTGCTTATATAGTATTAAAAC
>CATKUY010000119.1:0-114000 GCA_949802685.1 Dicyrtomina minuta | reverse complement strand
GTATTGAAACTATTACATTGCATCACAATTTGGCTTTGGGGCCTGAATGTGATGCACAATTAATCAATTTAAAGATACATTAACTTTCAGTGTTGACTAAATTTCTGTAAATCATTGTTAAAAATGATTATTAAAACGATAAAGTGTCGTGAAAATATATTTACGAATAATACGTGTGCATCACATTCGGTCCCCAAAGCCAAATTGTGATGCAATGTAATAGTTTCAATACAGTTCAACACATGTTTATAGCACGACTTTTTACTTTTTGTTGTTTTGCAGTCAGAAATAAGTTTCCACAGCAAATAAATGCGGGTATACTTGAGTGATAGAAACTAAGGACACTTTGAGTAATTTTCCACACGTCTAGGAATTGCACGTTCCGATAAGTCTGCAAATATGGCTGTTTGGTTGCATGTCAACACCTTGGGTTTATTATGTTGCTACAATGAAACACAATTGTAAAAGTATTAATCAATACAACAGTTACTGAAGGCAAATATAATATGATGACACTGTAATTACTAAAGGTATTTATTGACATTTTCCAGGACTGAAGTAAGTAGATCTTACAACAAATTGCTTCTCGCAAATGAGAATATGTTAATATTAAACTATTAAAGAAATTGTATAAAAACGTTTTAATTTATTATTTTTATGAATTGAGTAACGCATTTATTACTGGCTTGTATAGTTAAATGACTTAAGCTTGTACAATCAGCGTATAATTTATACATTGGAAGCTTTGTTACTTTGTTATCTGCGGACAATGTGGAGACATTATGAGGGTCGTAACTGCTTTTATTATATTCATCAGACCGTAATCACTGTTAAATAACTTTAATAAATGTAAAGTGTTATTACTTATATCGTGCTATGGATAAAATCATGAATATGAAAGGTTCAACACCAGTCATTTCAAATTTGTAGTTATTGATTTCGGATATAACATATGCAGTGTCAAAGCACACGTATTACTTTTGAATTGAGAAGACAGTTATATTTTAAAATTATATAGCATTTTAAACCTTTGAGAGTATTTGAGACTCTTTGAAACTGTATTTACGAGTTAGAATGCTTGCCATATTTCTTAAAAGAGCGCAAAGTGCAATTAAATATGACCAGCATTTAATTCTGCAAGAGAAATAGTTATTTACTCTAGTGATGTCGATACAAGCTAACTACAAGTCCCTTTTCCTGTTTAGCAAGTTGAATATAGAAGTTAGCCGATATTACATCTTTAACTTTGAAATGAGCATTAAGAGTAAACACGATAAGATTTCGCAAAATTTCCAAACAGAACCAATTTTTATATTAAATTTAAGATTTACTTTTCTAGAAACATAGTTTTACTAAACGTACATACTTATTTTGGGTGTAAAGCTACAGTAATGCAGTTAATTATGAATAGTTAACGTGTCATTAGGTCATAGAAAGTAATATGATTGGTACTTTGTGGTAATTGTGAACTTATTAAAGTGAAAAACAGTGACAAGAATGTTTTTAGCTTATAAAGTAGCAACATGAGAAGCTTTACCTTACCTTTCTTTGTTTATTCAGGGACAAAACGTATAATGTGTAGGAATATGCAAAGCTAAGCTCATCAGAACAGCATAGTACAAACTCAAGGTCAGTATCCTAAAACCTTAAGTGTACTACAAACACACTACAAAACAAGACTTTTCTGAATCTGTGTCCTGTCCTTTCATAATAATAATACTGATACAACACAGAACATATTAAAAGGGATCTTGCGGTGGTAGAAGTAATAATATCAGTAGCGTAAATGTTAGTTGTACGTGCAGTCAAGTAGTTAATTGTTCCAAGTCGTACAGAATTATCAAACCCCACGATTTCACACTTTGGTCTTGTCATTTAAATGCAAAACAAGTCACATCATAACAACATAACATAACAACTAGCAATTTAAGTCGAGCCAGCATCACGACATGTACATACCTACTTGAACAAACCTAAATCTACTGCCGTGCATATTTTAGTATTGATAATTGTATGAAACATTGTGTATTAATAAACGTTTGAAGGCGCTATGTACATTTTTGGCAATGTGAATTGATTAATGTTTTAAAATGTGTAATGCATATTGACTGCTGTCATTTATATTTAATGTGTAGCTGATAATAAATGTATCAAAGTTTTCAGTGTGAGGAATATATGTGCGTGTGCTGCAATTAGTTTTAATGTGTGGTGTATTTTGTTGTAGTTAGTTATAAACAATGTCGCAGTATTGATACATGTCGCGGTACGTATATGTCTGGGGCATAATATGCGTATTATTGAGCGTCTCATTTCGTATTGTACATCGTTTCTCAATATGTATTAAATACTGTTTTATAATGTGCAGTGTATGTTGTCAAAATTAATTTAATTCAATGCATTAGTACTGACTAATATTTCTAAATGTGTATTGTGAAAACTTGTAATGTGGAATTGTACATCGTATTTTATTGTGTGTTCAATAATGCTTAAAAATGTGTGATGTATATTGTCTGAATTAATATTATACAACGTTTTAGTATTAATTGATGTTTTATGCTTTGTATTGTGACATGTCATGATGCGTATTGTACATCGTTACTCAATATGTATTGATTAATATTTTAAAACTTTAAGTGTATATAGTATGCTTACTATTGATTTATAATGTGCACTTAAGAATAAATGTATTAGAATTCCTAGTGTCCCGAATGTAGATGCGTACTTTTGAATTATACTTAACGTGTATTGAATAATAATGGTTTTCAATGTGTAGTGTATATTGTGTTACCTAATTTAATAAGTTGTCTTAGTGTCAATACCTCTCTCAGTTTATGTAATGTGAAACATCTTATTGCGTACTGTACAACGTTTTCAAATGCGTAGTAAATAATAATTTAAAACGTGTAATGTAATTGTTTCTGAAACAATATTGTATATTATTTCCTTATGTGTATTAATTATTGTTTTAAAATGTGTAGTGTATATTTCTTGCAATAATGAATATATATATATTATGTAGCTATTATAAGATATTTTAGAATGCTTAGTGTGAGAAATCTTGAAGTGTATTCAACAATTAGTTAAACGTGTTGTGTATATTGTTGTTAGTAGTTATAAATAATATCGAAGCATCAATAAATGTCGCGATACGTACATATTTAGGGAACAGCATGCGTATTGATTTACGGCTTAATGCTTAATTTACAATGTTTTTATGTTTATTAAAAAATAGTTTAAGATGTTTGGTGCAAATTGTCAAAATCATTGTGTAGTGTACAGTGTTTTTTGAAGTGTAAAGAAAACTGTTTTAATATGTGCAGTGAATATTTTTGTAATTATTATAATTAAATGTATTAGTATTGTTCAATCATAATGCGTATTTAATAAAGGCAAAACAATCGTATTAATTTAATTTTCAATGCGTGTTGGTTTAATTTTGCCACGCATAATTTTTACAGCTACAGCATATATATTTATTGAATTGTCAACGCATATAAAGTATATTCGCAACGCTGTAATAATCAAGGCACAACATAAATAGGCATTAGCGTCTAAATGCCTATTGATTATAGTTGCAATGTGCAGTTTTTAAATACTCAACATGCGCACTGACTAGCGTATAAATGCGTATTTCCTATGCATAATTTATATTTGCACAACATGCGAATTGATGAACGTCTTACTAGGCATTAGTTAAATTTGCAGTGCGTGATTCAGATCATCTGTGCTCATAAGCGTCTCATTGCGTTTTGATTAAGGATGCAATGTGTAATTTATAAAGGCACAACATGCGTATAGATCAATTTCCTAGTTCGTATTATTTAAATTTGCAATGCGTTATTAATAAATTTACAACATCTGTATTGATAAGTGTCTCAATGCGTAATTATTAGAAGCAAAATATGCGTTTTGATTAACGTCCTAATGCGTATTGTTAAAAGGCCTAACATTCATAGTGGCTCATGTCTCAGTGCGTATTGATACATTTTGCAGTGCGTAACTATACCGACACAGCATGGGTATTGATTCACGTCTCAATGCGTATTAAGTAGAGTCATTAATAAGTAATTATTAATAAAGACAACATTGGCAATGATTTAAGTTTAATGTGTGTCCAGCAATAATTAAAGTATTATCCTTGCGTTCAGAGTTGAGCTTCAATAAAGTCAAAAGGAGGTCTGTTGCTTCAATGCGTATAACCTTACAATAACTTTTACTTTTCTTGTGTTAAAACGTTTTCATAATTTAAGGCGCGAGTAGCTAGTAGCTATATTAAAAAGATATGACACATCAAACTCTACGGTGTTGAGTATATCTTATGACACACGAAGGATAGAATTAGTGCTGAATGTGATATTAGAACACCAATCTCATTGCGCATGTACAAAACGCTCAATACTTACCGCGGCACCACTATAGGTTAATACTAGTTCATCTTGTTATATAACATGTTTTATGCTCAGGTTAATAATTGTATAAACAGACGTCAATTTAATTCCAAGAACCTGTAGCAACCTGTTTGTGTAAGACAGAGTATTGTTTTGTTCTTTTTACAAATGCTTTACAAAATATTTAAAATTGTGAGTGGGTCTAAGCAAACAAATTAAAATCATAAGATTTGTCATTCGTAATTTATAACGTCTCAATGCGTATTAAAAAGGCTTAATGTTTAGTAAAGTAATTAAAAAAATATGCGTATTAACTAACGTTTGAAAGCGTATTGTTTAAGAAAACTTTAATTTTTGTAGGCACTGTGCGTTTTTGCAAGCATAAACATATAATGCATTTGTAATGTTTGAAATGTGCGTGTTGCAGTTTGTTGAGCGGTATTTGCAGTAAATAGCTGTTCTAGTCAATTTTGTTCTATAACATTTTCTTGTTTATGTAGTTCACGTTATGAAGAGCAGTCAGTCTGATATAAATGGTAGGTAAAATATATTATATTGTGATTTGCGTTGAACAGAAATTCAAAAACTCAAAGCATAAGGCCTATATAACGTCTTAATTCGTATTGATTAAACTTGCAAAGCTTACCAATTATACACACAACGTGCGTACTGATTGGCGTCTCAATGATTTTTGTTTAACATTCTAATGCGTGTTAAGTTGTGTATCAATGCGTATTGATGTGGGCTGCTATGTGTAAATATTTATGTCACAATATTCGTATTGATTTACGTCACAGTGCATATTAGTTAAAGTAGCAATGCGTACATAATAGAAGTGCAACATTTGTATTAGTTAGCGTGTCAGTGCGTTTTGTATAAATTTACAATGCCTAATTATTACATTCACAACATCCTATTTATTAACTTGTTAGTTTGCAATAAATTATATTGCTATGTTTTAGTAATAAGAAAACAAGAATCCTGCGGAATTTAAGTCTGAATGGGTACAACATTAAGTAGTTATGCGTAAATATTGCAGACAAAACATGCGTATTGATTACCGCCTCTAAGCGTATTGATGCATTTTGCAGTGTGTAATTATAGCGACAAAGCATGGGTATTGATTCACGTCTTAATGCGTATTGAGTAGAGTCATCGATAAATAATTATTAATATTACATGCCTATGAAATAGTGTCTAAATGCGTATTTCATTGAGTCGCAATGCAAAATTATTGGAGACACAACATATTTATTAAATAGTGTATCAGTGCTTATTGTTAGAATTTGAACTTTGTTATTAGGACAAGCATAACACACGCATCAATAAATTTCTCAATGCGTATTGAGTAGAGTCTTCGATAAATAATTATTAATATTACATGCCTATGAAATAGTGTCCGAATGCGTATTTCATTAAGTCGCAATGCAAAATTATTGGAGACACAACATATTTATTAAATAGTGTATCAGTGCTTATTGTTAGAATTTGAATTTTGTTATTAGGACAAGCATAACACACGCATCAATAAATTTCTTAATGCGTATTGAGTAGAGTCATCGATAAGTAATTATTAATAAAGACAACATTGCCATTGATTTAAGTTTCAGCTCGAATAAAGTAAAACGGGGTCTGTTGATCCAAGACGTATGAACTACTAATAATTTTTCCTTTCCTTGTGTTAAAACTTATAAATAATTTAAGGGGGGAGTAGCTAGTAGCTCTATTAAAAAAGATATGACACATAAAACTCTATGATGTTGAGTATATCCAATGACACACCAATCATAGAATTAGTGCTGAATGTGATATTCAAACACTAATGTCATTGCGCATGTACAAAACGCTCAATACTAAACGTGACAACAGTGCATGCCCATACAAGCTCACCCAGTAATATTACATGTGTCATGTTTATGTTAAATATTTGATGGTTAGTTTAATACTGGGCAGCTGTAGCAACATTTGAATAAGCAACAGAATAATGCTTGATGTTATAAATGCTATAAATGAAATGTAATACTGTAAATATAAATAATAATATATTGTAAGTATAAATAACAAAGCAGTAGACCCTAAGCGCGTATTAATGTGTGTCCTTATGCGTATTGATTAAAATCAGAGTGCGTTCCTATTAACGGCACAACATGCATATTGATTATAGTTGTATTGTGTGATAATTAAAAAAACAATATGCGTACTAATAAGCGTCTCAATTTGTATTGATAAATGTGGCAACGCGTATGTATTAAACGCACAACATGCGTATTTGTTGACATTTTGATGCGTATTAATTACAGAAGTATAAGTTGTTCACGCAGTGTGGAACCTTTTTAAAAGCATCAACGTTTCATACATTTTTTATATTTTTCAATGTGTGTGTGTGTGAGTGTGTGTCCAAGTTGAATGCCCAAGAAGCTATACAGGAAAACATTTTAAAGATCTAGCTGTCGAAGTCCACCCGCCACCACAACGTGTGGAAATCGATTGGGATGGGGTTATTTCTACCACAGTATCAGGGTTTCAACCGTCACCTGAACAACTAATTGACTATTCTGATGTTGCCGCCGTCACTGATTCAGACATTGACGACTCTGACAATTCTGATGAAGACTGCGATGCAGAAGACGAAAACAGCGATGAAGAATATAATTTGTAAACTGCAACTTGCAAGTTTATAGAAATAATAATATAAAACAATTGTAGTATTGTGAATTTTGTAGTGTGTCCAACGGCAATAATAATGTGTGTGTACTAGTTATGTCTCGTAAAAATGTTGCCCAATTCTTGTAATAAATTTAAAGTTTAGTCTTGTATTCAATTTTAAAACGCAGTAGCAAGTCGTGTGTAAAATATAATAATACTTTATCAATAGTTTATAACCAACGTGTGAAATATTTTATATTCTGAATTTGTTTAAGCGAAAGTTTAAAAAGTAAAATAAAATGTATAAAATATAAACCTTGGGTTCTAGACTCCAACGTTTATAAATTAGATTTAATAATAGTGGCATAAATATACTGCAGTTGTAGTTCAGTTGCAACAGCGAATTCTATTTCTTGAAAAATATTTATTTCGATGGCACAAAACAAAGCAGAGAAACATAATTGTAAGTTTCTATTTATTTGCAACGTTAAAAGCAAGGACTCACATTGCATTTCCAATCATGTTATTTAGTAGACATGCAAAGGAGAACTACTGCAGAGACCGCCTATTTCAAAACTTTACATTTTACCATTTGTAATACAACTTATATAAGAAACAGTGAAAACAGTAGCCATTCTTTAAAAATAAGAGTTGTATAGGGGTACACTGAGATGGTTACATGTGTGAACATATACACTAGCAACAACAAGTATACCCTGCGAACAAGAAGTCTCTACAACTATAAATTGAAAGGACACACATTGCACCAATACAAATTGCTACATGGGCAAAGACATTTCGTCCATGAAATTCGCCATATTTTTTAACATCAAAATATCAAGTCCAAATATAAATTTTTGTTTTGGAAAACAGAAAGTTTTGAAACTTTTGGGAGGACGTTTTGCACCCCTATTCACATTGCCCCTGGTAGGTAAAGTGCCAAAACGCTTGAGTTTTTATTTTTACAACTTTTACATAACATGACATGACATTTACATACGTATACATAGAAAGCTCTATTTACGCTAGTGTTAACATGTCTACACTATACATCTTGCTACAAAAGCATAAAATCTTGTGTCGGGTAACTCACAGCAAAATATTTTAATACACAACATATTTAATTATATACCAACTTTACTTGAACCAAAATATTATTTTTACAAAAGAAATATTACTACGGAACTTGTAAAACTACAGAAGAAGCATAAAGTATTGGTGAAAGTAAAAGAAAGTGGAGAAAGAATAAAGTAGAACCAAAAGCTAAACTTCAACTTGACAGAATTCAAACCAAAAAATAAAACACAAAGGTAGAATGTAAAAGTTGGGAAATGAAAAGAAGGAACAAAACAAAGCAGAATATAAGTTGAGGGAGCAAACAGAATCCAGGTTGGTTGTAGAAGTGGAGAAAGGATAAAGTCAAACCAAAAGCTAAACTTCAACACAACAAAATGCAAACGAGAAAACTAAAGCACAAAGGTAGAATGTAAAAGTTGGGAAATGAAAAAGAAGGAACAAAACAAAGTCAAATTTAAGTTTGAGGAAGCTAAGAGTCAAGGCAGATCCAGGCAGTGGTGGTAAAAGCAAGGAAGGCATGAAGAGAGAACATTTAGTTTCGTCCATCCCGGCCATAGGACTGGCACCAGTCAAGAAATGAAATAATCATATATTACATTTTAGTGCTGTGAAGAACATGCGCGCATCATAGCTTTGCATTTTCCATCGTCTGTCCCCTCAGTGCGCCGGCACTAAGTACATGCTACTACAATCGTGCGTACTATACCATTTGCATTGCCCTTAATTGAATTATACGTTACGTATACCTACCTATGTACATTTCTCTCCCTCCCTCTCTCTCTCTCTCCCTCTCTCGTGCCACTTAATTGAATTAGTCATCTCTCGCCACTGTCTCCTTTCCCCGGCACTCTCTGTCCATCCAGGCCCAGGTTGGAATTAGAGATTTTTTTTAATGGATACTACAACTGCTACATACGCACCACGTCATTTCCATCTCGCTCCCTCATCGTCTCTTTGTATTTAATTGAATTAGGCATTACTTGTATCTGCCTATGTACACATATGCTCTGTCTCCTTTTCCTGGCTCCTTCCTTTCCCTCCATGCACAGGTTCAAATTATGTATTTTTTTTTAATAGGTACTACTGCTACGTACGTACCATATCAATCGCATCTCTCTGTTTCACCATTTCCATGCATTGATTTTAATAAGGTATTATTTGCATGTGCATACCTGTCCACATATCTCTCTCTCGGTCCCATTGAATTGCATCTTATTACTTCAAATCGCATTATACATTACGGATTTATTACGCACCTACCTACCTACCTACCTACCTTCCTCCCTCTCCCTCTCTCCATTGCCCGGGTCCCAGCCTCCCCAGCCTCCCACCTCCAGCCTACAGATTCCCAGTACCCTTAATCTTTTCTTCCTCATCTTTCCTACTAATTAATTAATCTTCCATTCAATAAATAATCTTCCAGAATGGACTAATAACCTGTAGTCCTGTACGAGTACCTTTTGTCGGATTTCTGAAAGAAGATAGCTGGGCATCCGCCAAAACTCTACCGTGCGTACAATACGTATACGAGGCAATGGCCGTAGTCCCATTTAATGACACTCAAACAGCCCAATATAGTATATTTTGAATAAATAATATAGACCGAAGTACAGAAGTGCAGTAGCGATGACCTTTAGATTTGCTACAGGATTTTTTAAAAAAGTAAATAGGCCAATGATTATTAAAATTACGCCGTATTTAGATACATTTTTGATCCTTCAATTCTGTCCACAGGCATTTTAGCATATACTGACGATGAGTACACTCCACACTGCAGGCATTATCATTCATGCCAACTTTTGGAATTCCCCACGAAAATCCACCAAAAAATCTATATTTCACCCTTAAAACTTCAAATACAAGCCCGGGCTTCAATTTACTCAAATATTTCTTGACACCCGGCTTATATTAGAGGCGGGCTTCAATACGAGGAGGGCTTTTATTGTTCAAGTAGTATTAAGTGAATGACAATGATAATCAATAACAAGCGTGAGTTAAAAACAACATTGTTAAAAAATCCAGGGTTAATATTTGTATTACATAATTAACCGTATTCTCAACAAATAAATAAAATTTTAAAATTCTCAGTATAATTATACGTTATCTTCTAATATAAGCCCGGGGTTGTATTAGAAATTAGAACATAGCACGTTGATAAATCATATATTATTACCTTCCAATATAGCCCCGGGCTTCTATTGGAGGCAGGCTTTTATTCCTGTTGCTATATTATTTGACCCAGGCCTGTATAAGAAGCGGGCTTCAATACGAGGCCGGTCTTAATTTGAAGTTTTACGGTAATATAACTTTTCAGTCGCTATTATTATACGAACTCATTTAAATGAATTGCGAATCCACTGACTGCTCTTTAAATTTTTTTTTAAATTTAAAATTAAAGTCGTGATAGACGGGGAGGGGTGTGATCTGTGGGAGAAGTCCGGGAGGTAAGTATCCGTACCCTGAAACCTCCACATTTCCCCGAAGGGTCAAAACGCGATGTTTTTATCAAATTTTTGAAAGGTCAAAATTATGTTCAAAATCAAAGCATAAACGTGCAAGTTTGGCAACAAGACGTTTTTGAATTTAAGAGCTAAGCAATACATAAATGAAAAAACATTTTTCGAACGAAAATTATGCTTAAACGCCATTAATAATTGAAGACTACCTACAATTTTTATAGCAATATAACTCCCACAAACTAAAATTTGAATTCTAGTAAATATGGAACATCATTGGTTCGTTTAAATATTGTTAACATTCAAAGCACTGAAACATTTGTCATAAGTAATAATATAAGTAATAATCTTGTTTAAAACATGTCAGACAATTGTACAATATCAGCCACCTATTTTTGTCAGTCGAGATTTTATCCCTCGTAGTAAATACTACAGGGATTTCAGTCACTGTGACCTACCCATAACTTCGTGCCGATGTAACAGTGACGTGGCGTACCTGGGGGTGGAATGCTAGATGATATAAATATTTTGAACTTTGAAAAATTATGTAAACATAATATTTTAAAAAATCTAAAAAAACATGCTTTAGTGAAACATCTTGAACCTTATAAAAACATGAAATTAGAGCATTTTACGCTTTTTAAAAACTCGTAATTAATATTTTTCCGCATGTTTCTCATTTTGTATTTATGACATAGGTCATTTTGTTTCTGGATTAAATTTTATTTGTGTCATTGTTTTTCACAGACGATAATATAACATTTTACAGCATCAATTTTTTATAGGAAATCAATAAAAGTTCAGAATTTTAATTTTTAATGTTCTAAAAAACCCTAAACTCAAAACGGTCAGACGGCGATTTCACTAGAAAAGTTAGCAATGGTCCTCAAGGTTCGCGTTTTCAACAAAACAATATTGTTTCAATTTTAACAATGGGTAAATCCCAAAGCCAGATCCTTAGGGATAACAATTGTTAACTTTTCTAGTGAAATTAGCGTCTGGATTACAATCCCGCATTTAGCATTCTCGGTTTTTTACACAAGATTCGCAATAAACTCATGCCATACGGCTATAGCCTGAAACCTCGACAACTGTAATGCTCGCTGACCCCCCACCCCCCTGGAAATTTTTCTTTAGCATTACAAGCATAGGAAAATCTGAGACACCCCTCCAAAATTTTAAAAATTTAACATAGAAAGGGTTACACCAGACTCCATCTCCCCCCTGGGATTTTTTAGGTTTCAGGGTATGCACACGGCCCATCATTCATGGAAACATCTTATAACAACTTGCACTTGCATATAAGAACGAACCCTATTCTTCTATGTAAGTAGTAAGTATCATTTTAGTTGGTACACGTTTAAAAAAAATGAGCTGATTTTAAAAATTTAGACATGTACGCAAATGTTTGGTTTATAATGCTTTATAATGGCGATTCCATTCAATCGTTAAAGGAGGATGAAACCGTCAAATACTTAGGAGTTGATTTTAACTCGCAGCTCACGTTTTGCCCTTCCAAAGTTATTGATAATCTAAATAAAATGCTAAATAATTTAGTTTCAACGCCAATGCTTAGACCACATCAAAAAATAACAATTATTAATGAATACATTTGGCCCGTGCTAATTTACCCCTTACAAATGGCCCCTCTTAACAAACTGCCAACAACATTTTTGATGGATGTTGATCGAATAATTCGAAGTTCAGTCAAAGAAATTTTAGGAATTCCCACTGATACCCCAAATGCTATGTTATACACTTCCAAAAACTTACGGGGCTTATCCATAACGAAAGCGGAATGGGAAGCATTTTTGCAGCATTATAACATATGTTTAGTGCTACTAAGTTCTCAAGACGTATATATTCCATATTGCAAAAATCTGGAGGAAGAATTCACACAATGTGAAAAAGCGTTAGCATTTACGGACCAAGAGTTATTGGAGTTAAATGATCTGAAAATTAAAAGTAAGATTACTAAACGAATGCGGATAAAGCTTCGCGAAAAAGAATTTGAATCATGGTGCCAGATGAAATTACAAGGCGCAAGGGTGTGTCAATTTAAAGATAATCCATCGGGCAACAAAATGCTAATTAATAAAATTGGGTTGACCACATCTGAATGAGTAACAACTTTAAAAATGAATGCAAATGTTGCTAGTGTACGAGTTTTCCCAGGGAGGAGCCTAGACGGAATCCAGTGCAGGCATTGCGGCGCTGAGAAAGGAAGTCTTGGTCATGTCTTAGGATCCTGTATCCGGGGAGAACTTTTACGCAACCATCGCCATCATGGTATTCGTGAAATTCTAGCAAAAGCTCTTGAGGATAAAGGTTTTGTAGTAGAGCAAAAAGTCCATTGTGTTGCTGAAAATAAATCAACTAGGAGAGTTGATATTATTGCTTACTTTCCTTAATCTAAAGTGGGATAGATTTTTGATCCTACAGTACGATTTGAATATGGGGATAGTGAAGAACAAGCATCTGCTGTGGACAAGGAGAAAAAAGGAATTTACGAACCTTGTACAAAGTACTTCATGGAGAAATGGGATTTGCATAGAGTCGAAGTAACAGGTATTTATATCGGAGCACGTGGTTCCATATCAAGTTTTTTTAAAGCATGGGCATTTCGTCGACAGTTGTAGATGATATTCTAATGTTTGCTATTAGAGGATCAATTAGGATTTATAATAATCATTTATATACTTAAGATTCTTTCTTGTTTTCATGAAATGTGTTAATTTTATTTAAGCAAGTATTGTATTGTATACTGAGCTGTATGGCTATTGCAATTGTGCAACAGTGACTTAATAAAGTTTTTCTCTCTATTTGATTTATACAAGTGCTTAAAATTTAACTAAGACAAAAGAATTCCGTATAAATAAATAGCAGAATTTCTCGGTGTAAATAATATAAAATTACTTTACAAATTAAGCCAGAAATACCTGACTGTCACTGTCATAAAATGTTAACTTTAGACAAAATAGAGAGCTTAAAAATGTATCTGAATTCGGCGTACACGTAATTATCATTACGCTATTAATTTATGTTTTCAAAAAATTCGGTAGCAAATCAAAAGGCCCACTGGCACATTTATAAATGAAACAATGCTTGCGTTTTAGAAAATTTTCTGCTGGACATTTTCCTCTCAGACTTTTGCCTCCTAGCCTTGTACCAATATCATTTGCCTCCCAGTTTCAACATCATATCACGAAAATAAACTAGTGTTACTTTGCATAACCATTCGTAAAGGTTCATAACATGAAAAAATAGATAAACATTTTCTGGAAAGGAAAAGTTTATTTTAAGTATATGATATTGAAACTGGGATGAAAATATCCTTAGTACAAAGTTGGAAGGAAAATGCTCGGGATGAATTCGTCCTGGAGAAAAATTTCCTACAACCCCTAATCATGTAAGCATTGTAAACAAGTGTGATGAGTTTTTCCGTTTCGTTAGAGGTTATTTATAGGTCAAAGTGTGCACCGGCTGATAACTCGTATTTTTTAAAATGTTTTGAACGAAGGCTTCCGTGTGGCCACTATGACCTAGTTTATGTGACGTTTGTCCCTAAACGCACACAAGTAATAGCAAACAAGCCAATTAAACATATTTTGGTTCGAACGCATTACGCTTACCCCCTCAGTAGTAGAGTTTCCTAGTCTAAAACCCAGGTTTTTAGGCCCTTAGGGGCTAATTAACCCCCCCTAATTAGCATATTCCCCCCCCCCTCCAAATTCAAAACTCAAAAATGGGAGCCAAAACCGAGCGCAAGTGAGTGGCAAATCGTGGTTTGACGGTATTTGACTGCACTCCGCATAGTTTCCATGGGCTTTATGCTTGAGTCTATGTAAACAGCAGGCAGGCTGGATTCCGAGAAACAAAACATTGCAATGAAAAATAAAAGTTGAATCCAGGCGATTGTCTGCTGTTATAATTTTTTTCAGAGATCTCATCCATTCCACTTATTTTCTCTGGTCTATCAAACCAAAACCAACACCAGCTATGAAAGGTAAGTTTTTTTTAAATTTCTTACGAATATTATTTTAACAACTTTACATGTGGTATGTATTACATATTTAATGTATGTTGTAGGTTGCATTCATTCAACTTGTGCAGAGTGTATACGGAGTGGCTGCCTGTGGGCCAAAGTGATGGAGGGAGCTAAGGAATGTTATTCTTTGGACTCGGAGCTTCATCGAGTGTCATGGTACGCTGGTGGAATAGAGGAGTGTGAAACGGAATCGAGAAGTGCAGGTGTGTATGCTTATGTACCAATTATGTATGTATGCCGTTTATTGAGGTAATTATGAGATGCTAATGCTATGTGTACATGTATGTATATGACATGTGTTTATATGCTACAGTGGTTCTGTACGCGGGTGCTGGTCTGACTGCAACGGTTGGGATCGCTTTTCTGGCTTTTTTTTGTACCAAAAGTGGAAAGGAAGAAATGTGCATGATGAGCTGATAAAGGAGAATCTCGAGATGAGCGAGCTAGTCCCACCGGATCTAAACAATGATCATGAGCGGTGTAATGTTGTTGTAGCCAAACCTGAGCTGGAAATTATTAGGGAAATAAGAGCAAATCCTCGGCTCCCATCTTTTTTAAAAAAACATAACACTCGTTTGTCCTCTCGTACTCATATAGTTTAAATTATTGAGACTTTAATAAAACATAGTTTTCTTTCAAATATTTACAATATTTATACAAATCTGTATTTTCATTATGTATTTTTTCACGTTTAGCCATATCAAAGAACTGTCTGCATAGTAACCGGTTAACTGTCATCATTTTAGTTTCACGGTCTACATAAATGAAAAAATCTAATAATATAAAAATCACATTTATAGTATATAATAATAACGTACCTGCTGATGGCTCTGAGCTGCTTTTAGAGTAAAGCAACGTGTGCCCAGTTGTGGAATGTAAAACAATAGCAGGCAAAGTACTAAGTATTGGAATTGCCATTGACCTCGTGCTCTCATATACAGCTTTGGTGTATAAAGTGGTAGGTTTAGGACTGGATACAGGTAATAATGTTGTTTCTTCAGTAGTATGTAACCTGTGATGCCGTGCGTGTATAGTATAGCTGTCAGTATAAGAAGCTAAAATATATTATTAGAAAATAAATACAAGCATTAAAAATTTAGTACGCACACTGTACACACTAGTTGATATTAGTAAATAATTACCAGTAGAGGCTACGCCTGGTGCTGTACGTAATGTTTTATGATTAGACATGATAGTTGTATATAATGAGCTCTGAATAGTAGATGCAATGGTGTTTTCGGGTGCATACGCGGAAAAAGCTACAGTTGTATTTTCAATATAACTGGCAGTACTTGTATGAGCGTGCTGTTTAACTGCATCTAATAGTTTAAAATGTTATTACTAAATGTGACTACAGTAAACAGGTCTTACTAGCAAAATAACAAATTTTAAAAAGTACAGTTACTCACCTATTACAGACGGTAGTTTAGCACACTTGCTAATAGCTCCAGCTCGAAACAAAATTTTGAAGTCCCTAGTATCCTTCTCCTTCACACAATGTCTATGTCCAGCGCTTGTGTAAATATATACTCTTGATTTAAAAGAAACACACTGTTCACATGTTAACGAATGAGCTCCCACGAGGGAGACGAGTAAGAGTAGTGAATGCATAATGGAATAGAATCGATGAATAAAATGTAATGAAAGGAAAATCACCAGCAAGATCGTTATTAAAAAACTGGAATTACTGTTTACCAGTTCGTAACGTAAACATTTCTGAGAACATTAATTTTAAAGACTGCAATGCAATTGGCAGCTTCTAATAAAAAACTAATTTATCGCGAAACAAGCCATTTGAAATAATATATTTTAATAATTATTCTAGAAATTTTAAAATTTAATAAATTATTGATTAATAGTATTAATAAATAACTCAATAGAGTTATTAAATGTGTCTCAGAGTGTGGACAATCAGATCTTCGGAACGAACATATGATTTCCACACTATTTTGAGTTACGAAATAACTTTAATTTAAAGATTTAGATGATGGCGACCGTAGTTAATTCTAAAAATTTTAGAATTTAATGAATTATTAATAACTAGTATTTTTAAATAACCCGATAGAGTTATTTAATGTGTCGCATAGTCTGGACAATCAGATCTTCAGAACGAACATATGATTTCCACACTATTTTGAGTTACAAAATAACTCTAATTTAAAAATTTAGATGATGGCGACCGTGGTAAATTCTAAAAATTTTAGAATTTTATAAATTATTGATTAATAGTATTATTAAATAATTTGATAGAGTTATTTAATGTGTCTCAGAGTGTCGACAATCAGATCTTTGGAACAAACATATGATTTCCACACTATATTGAGTTACGAAATAACTTTAATTTAAAAATTTAGATAATGGCGACCGTAGTAAATTCTAAAAATTTTAGAATTTATTAAATTATTGATAACTAGTATTATTAAATAACTCAATAGAGTTATTTAATGTGTCTCAGAGTGTGACAGTGATCAATGAGATCTTTGAAAAACAAACATTGGATTTCCACGCATTATTGAACTTAAAATGAACCTAACACGGGTCTTCTAACATGAGTTTGCTTTGCTCAATTTGAGATAAAAGTTTTTAATATTAAAAACTTTTATTTTAAATAATTTTAATTAAATAACTTAACTGCGGAAATATTAGATTTCCACACATGATACATCGCGCATGCGTTAAACCTGCTGCTCATAATAGGTCACGTTGTTGAAATATGTGTTCAGTCTTAAACTAGCATTCCATGCGCAAGCATGGACTTGTCTAAGAAAGTAAATATAGTGATATTTTAACGCAAGGTGAGCATAAAATCTTAACAAATATTACCTCCAAAGATTTAAAATGTGAAAATTGTGACTACTGCTGGATAAGTTGCTAACCTCCTCAAATTTGGATGTTTATTTATAAAGATAAACAATACTGTTATTTGTGCGAGTGTTTAGAAAATAAAAAATAAACATTTTTGTTGTAAATAATTGCAAAAGTGTTAAGGAAATTTCCATTGAAGCTTTAAATAATACTGATGACTGGTGTGAAATCAGAAGATCTTCTACAAAATCCAAGTGCTTCTACTGTACAGGAAATTTTAATTCTAGTGAAGAAACCACCAGAGATCGAATGAGTTTATACGAAGGATGGCAGTGTGGTATCACATCATACGTTTATACACCATATTCAAATGTTGAGTTATGCAAACAGTTCTACCTGTACCAAGATAGTATTTGTTTTGAAAAAATCGCACATCATTTATTATGAGAAAAATTGACATTCAATGCTATGACTGCGGGTTTGCATGGCTTTAAATTTCTATTTGCAGCAAAGTAGAATTGTATAAATACAAAAACCGTTGTTATTGTTTAAGGTGTCTCAAGGTGCAAAAGCTCTGTTCAGTTCTAACCAAAAAACTTGCATCTGGAGACAAGACTAGCATTGTCAGCTTTTTACAAGACATAAACTTCTCAATTCATTACCAGTTGTATAATACATTTTACTGTGAATATTGCGATTATAAACATAACAATGTTCAGTCAAGTATAAAAACCAGAATAGACGAAGTTAAACGATTTTCAGAACACTCAACAGGTATACTGTCGTTCAATTACGTATTATTACCGTGGGTGTGGCTTTGCAAGGAATGCTTTGGAAATAACGAGTTCAGACTTGCTTGTGGTGAAAACGTTCTTGCAGTGTACACTTAAAATCTAAACCCTGAAGGTTCAGAGAAAGCAAATGTTTTATACGGTGCTAGACCTTGTTGCTATTAGTAATTTCAGAAATGCTAACAATTATTGAATTTAAATATAAAGATAAGCATATCAAACAGTTAACATTCAAAACAAAAAAGGGGACTAGATACTACAAATGCATTTGTTCATATTCAAGATGGCCTGTTTTAGAATCTTGTCTGTTGCGTATTCTACTTCAATTTCGCGAGAAAGCACCTAAAACTGTTTTTACTATTACAGAAGAATGTGCTAGCATGCTACAATCTGTATGGACATGCAAGGATGTTATTTCAGTGCAGAAAGTACTCAATGAATTTTCAGATTTTCTGTTAAGCTATGGAAAAGTTTAAATGCTATTACTGCTAGTACAGCTTGATCACAGATAACGTTATAACAAACATGTACGTAAGCCAAGATGCACAAACATGCTGCTACTATTGCTACACAGAAGAAAAACAGAAACTGGAAAAAATAAAATCAGACCTCGACAAATCATGGTATAACGGAAACCAATGGTTTATGGAAGGAGTACCGCTTGAGAACTTTAATTGCTGTGGATGCCATATGCTGTATATAAAACATATTGATTTAAATAAATTTACTGGAAAAATATATATTTATACTTTTTTACCGGTGCCTTCACATCAATTTTGTATACCGTGTAAATTCTTTAAAACATTAAATCCTAAACAATGTGTGTACATTGAATGCAAATCTAAGTAAAATGAATGTAAACCTTTAAAATCTTATGACAAAGTCGACAATAAATAAAAACAAAATTTGTTAATTTCAAATGAGCATTAATAAGCATTATAAATTTTTAATAACCATTTTTAATAAGCAATAATAATTTTATTATGGGGTATAGGATACATTATTGTGCTTGTCTATCGCAAGCACACTTTCAAATATACCGTAAAGTAAACAGGTGTAAGTTTCAGTGATAGCATCAGTAAATGTAGCTTCAAATTTAACTTGTCCAAAACGCAATGGGTTAAAAGAATCCGCCTGTCCATGTGCTTGCAGCTGGAATGCAAATATTGCTAATCCATTTTTTTAACTGTTATAATTTACAATCCTATCTGATGGCAGACCCGTAATTTTCAAAAACTGTGAAAATGCCTCCATGTGCTGATTCTTTTTAAAGTTGCAATTGATAGATCCATAAGAAGATTCATTTTGATCAGTAGAAAGTTTTATTATGTTTATATTAACATGATCAAAAACATAGGGATCAGCGCTATATTTCCAGTTAATTCGTGCTGTTTTTACAAACGCTACAAGAATTGTTGAAGGTAAAGCTCCAGTAAATACGCTTTCGTTTGTAATTCCAAAACTGTTAGCTGCCACAGAGATTAATTTAATATCGGTACGAAAACCTGGAAGCTCTGCAAGTTTTCCTTGGTTAAGCATGTGCCTGTATTCTTGTAAAACAGAATCTGAAAGAGATATTTGAGTAATTTTCAAATATATATCTTCAATAAATATTTCGTAGTCTGTAGTATCAACGTTAGCATTAATAACAAATGCAGGATTTGAGTTCTCCAGTTTTATAGTTACATCAAGCTCGGGCGGAAGGTAGCGATGTAAATGAGATTCACTAAAATTTAATGGACCTTGAAGCTCCTATAATTTCGACAAAGATGTGTATTTGGACATTTTCAAAGAAGTTGAGTTGGCGTTAAATGAAGTATCACCAGGGTCAGCGTTGTTGAGAAATAGGATAGGTCTGCATTCTTCGTGAGTTGTAGCAAGGTTTTTCAAAATAGACTTGTAGGGAAGCAAGTTATCGTCGTTAGAAACTAGTTTACTGCCAATGTACAATGATGAGTTGCTGAACAGTCCTCCAAGAAAATTATTAGAAGGTGCTACCTCTTCATTTGCGGTTAAAGCAGTTCCAGCTTTCGTTTAATTTTTAATGCAGTGTAAATACGAGCACTTTTTAAATCGTAATATTTAAACTTATTTGATTTTAATCTAAATTCTATCGGCACGCGTGGGTTAGAAAATGCGTTAATAGGTCTATGGATTTCTTCAAGAGAAGAAGTTAAGCTCAAATCAGTTGGCTTAGCCGTAAAACGATCAAATTCTGATCGTTTTACAGCCGAAGATGAACCTATAGTTTCCATTTCAACGTCTTTTACTCTTAACTGCTTTCTTGACACTGACCTTGCGAGTCGTCTTTTTAACGTTTTTAGATTTACGTTTGACCTTGTTCAAACGCTTTTTAAACGTTTTTTGCTTGACCCCTATCGGAACGTTGTACGATTCGCTACTAGGTATTACACTTTTTCCACTTTTGCCCATTTCTTTTAAACCACACCCCTTTTCAGAACAGACAACCTCTCGCATTCCTGGATGGCGTAAGTGAAGAACTATTTTAAGCTTTCGTTCCCAAATGCGTACTGTTTATCGTAAACGTTTTCTAAACGAATATATACGTTTTCTAGAAGCTTCGATGAAAGGTTTGTGTGGTAAACGGGGTTAAACGTTTTGGTTTGATTAACGTTATAGGGTTCCGACTGGTTGAAAATACGTAATGCATTTCTTAGGGAGGAAGCATAGTTTTGACCTTGAACAATGTTGGTTATTACAAACAACTCGTTAGTCTCAGGAGGTTTAAAAATAGAACAAGGAACTGTCTCTGTTTGAGTTATAGTAAACTCATCCGTGAGTCCTAGCAGGTGTTTAATTCTGGACGATAGTTTAACAGTTACAGGAACTCTTTCAGACACAGTTATATTAGGCTCGTCACTGTCTTTTACAATGGTCACTAAAACGTTTTGACTTGCAAACTCAAAGTTTAGATCTGTAATTAGCTCATCAATACTTTCAGGTTCGGGGATTGTATACTCTAGTACAGGAGGATTTGTCTTTAAAACAAAACTAAAGTCAGCGTCTTTTGGTATTAAATTGTAAGAATCTTGAGACGCCGGTCTAATTTGACGAAATTCACCCTAATCATATTCTCTTGTTTCAAACCCTAAGGTATCTAGCAATTCATTTGAAATTTTAATAATTTTTCCTGTTCCGTTGTACAAACTGAGACTCACTTGTCTTTGAAAGAATAAAAAATAGAACTAAATTTGGATATTGTCTTTTTCAAATTTTGAATTTACACTTTCAATGAATTTTCTTATTTCTCCCTCTTGTTTTTGAACTAAAATAATCTGTGACACAGGTTCACCTTTTTGAACATAAATTTTTGAATCGTCGGTTTTTTTAAAAATTTTAAATTTTGATTTTGTAGGTGTATACGTTATTTCGCTTAATCCAACTTCCCACTCACCGTCGCATTTAATTGGAACTGCTAGCTTATTTTTAATGTCAGAAGAAGTATTTTCTGGAAAATACTCTAGCGAGCTATCGGAAATCAGTGTGATATACATTTCACTCAAGCAGTAGATACATACTGTAGTTCTTCAGTTAAAAAGCTTCCTATTATAGGCTCTTTGTCTAGGTCAATCAGATAATATGTCACAGGATGAGATAACTTGATTTTATCAATTATAAACAATTCATCGGGAAAAGACTGATTATAAGATTTTTGAAATATATTAATCCTTTTAAGCGAAATTCGCACATGATCGCCGACGCTGTATTTTAGTTTTTTTGTTTGTGCTGTAATAAAATTATGATACAGTTTTCTAAATATGTCGGCGCTGTTATTGTTGTTGACATCTCGAAAAGCGATTCCAATAGCTGAATGTATTGACAAATTATAGGATAGGGCAATACCAGAAATTTGATGCAAATATTTATGATTATTATTTAAATACCACATTCTTGCAAGCCTGCGCTTTATGGTGAGAATACACCTTTCAGCAATTGAAGCTTTATTTATTGTATGAGTGTAATAATAGTTGACGTTATATTTCGCAAACACAGTTTTACAATTACTGTTAAAAAATTCTCCACCTGCGTCTGTTTGAAGATTTAACGGTGCTAGTTTTTTAAATATTTTTTCAAATTCTACGGCTACGGTTTTCCCAGTTTTATTTTTAATTGGCACAAGTCTTACAAACTTTGAAAATCCGTCAATAATTACCAAAATGTATTTAAATCCTTTATTTTTTCTGCTATATTTTTGCATATCAAGTAAATCGGCCTGCCATAGGTGGTTTTGAAATAACGCTAGTGTACGCCTAGTCTTGTAACGCTTTCTAGTAGGTTTAAAAAGCGAATACGAGTTGATTTTAGAAAGCTTTCTGGCGATGACGTTACGGTTTATAAATTTTCTGTTTGCAAAAAAGTGACTCACACCTCCTAAAGATCCGCTGAAGGTGTAATTATTGAATTGTTTTTTTATATTCATATTTAACAGAATGAACGAAAAAGACGTTTTTGATTTTCGTTTGAAGAAGGATTTTACTATGCTCTTGGCTGGACCCAGCAGAGCAGGAAAAACAACAGACACAATTGAAATAATTAAACGTAGACGTAAAGTAATAAAAGGAACTGTTAAGAAAGTTGTTTATGTTTACACCTACCCGCCGCAAGAGCTACTGGAGCTCTGTAAAACAGACACTGAAATTTACCATACCGACTCATTAGACGATGGTATTTCTCAGCTGGAATCTGGTACAATGATAATAATTGACGACAAACTTAAATAATTAAGTAATGCTGAATACGCACGTAAAGTAACCGCGTTATTCACAAGAACAAGCCACCATGGTTAAGTGTGTGTGCTTTTACTAGTTCAAAACCTGTACAACAAAGTGCTTGTAGAGCTTGCCCGCTCAGCTACGTATTTAGTTTATTACAAAAACCCGAAAGACAATTTAAATATAGACTTTGTCGGTAGGCAAAGCTTTCCTGAACACAAGAAATTTGTACGAGAAGCTTATAATATTTCAACTAGAGATATACCTTACGGTTTGGTTTGCTTTGACTGGAGCCAAACGACACCTGATAGGTTCAGAGTTAAAAACACTATTAAAATAAAACCAGAAACCCTTTGGTTTACTCCATTATTGTAATGGAGCGCGTGCACGAATCAACACCGTTTTTAGAACGTGACTAAGTGCACTACTTTTCAAAGAAAACAGTTAATTAAAAACGCAACCAGTAAAGAACTCGAAATTTTGGCAGTTATTTCTAAACATAGAAAGTTCATCAAAAAATAAAAAAGAGGATAAATGTCTTCTTAAAATAAAACGTCAAATACTATTTTTTTAAAAACATACAAAGTTGAAATCTATAAACGTGTATTTATTAAAACATCATAAAATACTAAAAATTGTATCTGCTGCAGTGTTATCCAAGTTGATTAAAGGATCTCTTAACCATCTGTTTACATGCAATGTCTAATTCAAAAGTTAAACTTTGGAAAGTTATAAGACTCGAAGAGTAAAAATCCCTTATGAATCGAAGCGCCAAATCAGAAGAAGAAAAAGTCACAGATCTTAGCTCTATTACAGACATGCTAATGGAATATCAAAAGCTGAAAGCAAGAAAAATCTTGCAGATTTTTTCTTTGTGCAAAAGTTTCAAATGGGCGCCAAACGGTGAAATTATCAATAATGGTGTAAAAATACAATATTCTCACATTGCAGATTTAGTTTCATTTGCCACAAAAAAGTTCAAGGTGAAGCGGAACAATATGCCTGGTCTTAATGAATTTGTAAACGCTGTAAAGGAATGTAATATCCCGCAAGATCTTTTAAGCGTTCAAATGCAAGAAATGATCAGTAATAAAACAACCATGATCGAAGATCCTGTGTATGAATGGAAGCGGTACTCAAACAAATATACAATAAAATAAATTTTGTTAAACATTTTAAAAATTGAATAAATTTGTTTTTTTGTTTACATTCGTTGCGTTTCATTTACATACAGCATTTCATTATATACATACGCATTTTACAGCTATTACAAAATTTCAACTTTGATTTTATATTAATTCTTGGTTTTAGGTGTACAATGAATTTGCATAAGGACGAATGCAACGAGTGTTTTAGTAGCGGTATGTCGTCAATCTTCCAATTATAAAGTTCCACTTTACAAAAAGCACAAATTACCTTCAAATTATAAAATACATTATTGTACATGTATAACTTTTAACTGTTTAACATAAAAAGAATCTGATAATGTATAAAATTAAAAATTTACTTTGTCGTTTTTTCCGGTGTATATAAACCCTGCATCAGCCATGCTTGTCTTGCTAATATAATCTACAGGCCAGGTTTTAAATGTGGCAAGACGTAGATCACAATCGCTAAACATTGCGTAATCCATTTATATCGCGGTTTTTAAGCAGTACAGACCACAAGAAAATGAGCACAACGTATAACACAATACTACAAGCTACGGGCACTAACACATGACTACTCAAAATTTTATTTATTTCATACATTTTAACTAAAATTTGGATTTTCTTACAATTTATAATATTTGAAACAGAACTTATGACGGTATAGCCCAATGAAATTTCTATTATGAGATACACATATATATTTTTGATAAAATACACATTAATACAAAAGCATGTTACTACTTACACAATTTGGACAAAAATTAGAAAATATTCGCTAAAATTAGTTTTTGACAATAAGTACATTTAATAAAAAAATTATTAAAGTATTTGTTTAAACAACATTTCTTATGGCTTTATTTCCAAAGGCCAGTTAGTGTATACCTAAAGGTGGAAGTAAATACCTTTTAGAGGCAAAATTATAAAACCCTATTCTAGAAAAACGCAAATTTAATATCTCTTGATTTTTATTCTTAAAACGTTCATTTGAATTGATTTGGGCTTGCAGTTAAACAGTGCTTTCTCATAATTTTTAAAATTTACTGATTGTAAACAAGCTCTTGTAACGCCTTTAGCGCTTAATTTAAATGACCCATCGTAAAATTCTAAAGCATAGAACTTGACTGCTAGAGCTATGAATCTGTAAATACGTTTAGACCCAGTATCTATTTTAAGCAACCCCGCAACACCCTTGTTTTTATTTGAATACAAAGCGTCAGTTGGAAACAAGTTTGAAAAATCAAATAAATCTTCTAAATTTTTAAAATCTTCATCTAGCGACGTCTGACCTTCCTTTCAAATTATTAAAAGTAACTTACTATCTGTATCCCCATAAAGATAGTGTATACGCATTAAAAAATACGGTTTTAATTTGAACCAGTAAAGTAGAAACATTATTAATTTACTCATTGCTAATATATAATGCCCTATGTGATATGCTGTATCAAATTCTACACTCACTTGCTCCATATGACAGACTGAAGTTTCGTCATCTATAGCATATCTATCTTTAAATAAAAACGAATTGTGCAATTCCTGAGCTTTACTTCTAGTTTTGGCTATTTTGCATTCCGTGTATTTAGCAGGTTTAATTAGAAATTTTCCAAATACTTGATTGTTTGAATTTTTAGCTGCAGTTTTACTGTTTCATTGTCAGAGTTTTTCCTAGTTTCTATGTTCCCTTCAATATAAGATTTGAAGACTGCCTCCTCTTTAAACGAATATCCACGAGTTATTTGTGTAATCTGAGCTCCTAACTTAACGTACAATTGCAAAAGTTTAATAGAGCAGACATAATTGAATTTTCGAAAAAGACTGTTAACAAGTTTCTCTGAAGCGCCAGGGTTTGAAATAATACCTTTGTATTTTTCTAATAATTCTTGTTGAAAATCTGACAGGTAAGCTGATGTTATTTTTAATTTATCAGGCATTGGGCAAAACTAATCAAAATAGTCATGTAGATGATCAGGAATGTAAATATCAACATCAAGCATCAACGAATAACCTGCATTGCTTGGATATTCTTTAAATTTTTGTAAATCATCTATAAACAAATCATTTATTTCCTGACTACTTAACCACTTAAATTCTCCTACTGGTACAGGCATAGTTAGACAATAGGAATACAAAGCATTTACGTCCAGAAAAACTAAAGACTGTTTCGGTCTTGTCTTGTCATACTTTTTCATTCCAGGTTCGTTGGCTTCTGCATATCTGGTATTTAAAATGGTCATTCCACCATAAGCTCAGTCATCCATCACTTCGATCTTTGCTTTTGTAGATTTTAAGCAAGCACTGTAGCTAAAACTAGGTCCTGACACAAAGTGATAGATATCATGCCCATATAGCTGATATTGTTTTTCTCTATAGTTTTCCAATACATCAACCATTAAAAAAACATCAAATTTTAGGTAAATCATAAGATACTCTTGTATATTTCTACATTCAAAAAGCTTAAATGTTTCAAGAGCGTGCTCGTATTTTTCCTGACTCACGCCCTTTTGTTTTAAAGAACTATAAAATTCCTCGATCCCTGGAAGGGTTTTTTCTTTCAATCTTTCAGGACAATCAAGGTATTCATACGGAAATACCTGCTTAGATAAAAGTTTATTAAAATGAGCATATAATTCTTAAATTCCTGCCGTGTATACTTAAAATTTTCTAGTCCTGTGCTTCGTAATAGGTTAACCTGCTCTTGTAAAGCACTCATTAAATATTTGCAAGGATCTAAAAATAAAACTTTTCTATTAATTTTTATAGAGTAAAAACGTTGTGAATTCTGAGATAGTATATCAATATCAGTAATAAAAGGCTCTTTAAACCCCTGAGCTAATAATGCGAAATCAAACCCCGCTTCATTGTATAAGTGTACAGATATATAGTTCCTAGGTTTTAAAGAAAGATTACATTTTGTACAACATGCGTAAATTTTAACCCGTTTAGCTTTATTTGTTGTATGAAAATAATGCCTGAATTTTAAATTGAGCTTTGTGAAAGGATCCTCGCAAAATTCACACACTGTTTTTTCATCAAAAATTATTTGCTCTTCTCTTGTTAAATCTGGCAAACCTAAATCACGGCTCTGTAATTCTACGCATCTGTCTGCTAGCTGCAAACACTTTTTTTAAAATCTCGAGATGCAATCTTTACCGCAGTTGCTATAATACTCATATAGCCCATCAGGGCCTGTTAAAAGCATACCATAGGTGACCGCTTCTAAATTTTTTACGTCTGCATTTTCTGTTTTCTCTACTAGGCATTCAAAATCAGCAAAAATTACGTGATTGTGGGGAAACATTTTATACCAATCTTCTATAATTCCTAATAAATACAAAATTTTATAATTTTTGGAACGCCGTCCATATTTTTTTGAGGGCATTTTATATTTTTTATGCCTAGAGATAAACATAATCTTGCGTGCTTGTCAAACGATGCTTGTGTTCTAAAACTATTAAAGCAGAGCCTGCAATGTTTATAAAGTTTAAGAGAAGACGAGGATAAAAACTGATCAAAATTTAAAATTGAAATATAGTGGTAATTTGACTCACGGTCTCCAATTATTAACAAGTCGACTTTTTTTGAAAAATCCTGGTATTTGCTAACTTTTACAGGGTAAATTTGAGAATCTTCATGAGAAAACACACTAACTGCTATCTGATTGTTAACTTCAAATTGAGTAATCTTATTTACCTCTACAGGTAACTGCAACCATGACCAGTCATAATGGTAAAAATATTTTGCATAGGATTGGTATCTAGTTATACTTCTACCTACATCGCTGTGATGTTGGCTAGCAAGCACCGCATAGACGAAGCATTTTTCGTTTTTCGCTCTTACATTCAACAAACCTTGCCTACCTTTTAAAATTAGTGGGGTTAGAAGATATTCAGACCCTCTGATAGGGGTGTATTTTATTACATTAAAATGCAGTTTTGCAAGCCCTAATACTTTCCAAGCCGAGCCATTCTCGTTATACACTGAAAGAGTATTAACTATATACGATACAGCGTTTTCTAGAACGTCGTTTATATAATTTTCATGATATAATATTAAATACAGAGAGTTAATAATCAGGCTGGCTATATTTTTGGAATTCAGATCCTCTAGATCTGCTTGGATTACAAATTGGGTTTTAATACCATTATAATAACTAATACATTGTTTCAAAATAATTACAATGTCGTTCTTTAACTCGTCAAAGATTTCAGGAACGGAATACCTTGGTTCTTTGAATACGTGAGTAAACATCTTAACTATGCCTCTATGATCGCTTCTAGTGATGTAAAAACGGCCTAAAACGGCAATAAAAACCCCGTTGGACATACCAGTTTCATTGTTCTGCCTCGTACAATTATGATCTTGTATTCGTATAAAGTTTCCGCAGCCCTGCTTGCAAATGTGTTTTTTATCACAGTGTTCATCTAGTTTGCGGTATCTACTGCATTCAAAACCACACTCTGGATAGCCGCACGCAAACTGAAAATTTGAAAAAAAATTTGATTAAATTGTGCACACATTTAATAAAACCCGCTCTATTTATTTTGCCAAAACTGTATTTTTTTTAATTAAACGCCTCTCACGTTTAGAACAACCATTGCTCTTGTTAGGTTCTAGATGTCAGCTTTATAATCAAATAATTAATCCTTGGTTTCTGTAAAAAAAATTAAAACAACAAATTTAATAATTTGATGTTAGACGCTCACAATTATTTACAAAGTTTGCACCTGTACTTTAAAATATATAAAAAAATATTACACACCTGAAGAAATCCACTAAAACGAAAAACTCGCTTCACTCGAGTAGTCTAGACCTAGACTGGACTCATCAGAAGAAATCCTAAAATTAAAGTCAGCATATGGGTTGAGTGCACAGAATGTAAGCCGAAATCTGGACTTGATAAAGGTAATACTGAATATACACAACCGTTGTTATGCTTTTGAATTCTTGGTTTAACTTGACACGTGGGTTTAGCAGTAAATCTTTCTGCTGAGCCTGTAGAAGGTTCTCTTCTTGCTGTGAGCACCCACAGTAGCTTCCAAGGCAAGCACATGACTGATGGGTGAACATGGAAATAGTGAGCCTTTTATTCAAATCTCTCGAGGTGATGCAAATACTGTACACTGTTTTACACAAGGTTGGTAGGTGGTGAAGAGAGCAACAATAAGCCTATAATCAACCTAACAGGTCAAACTTTCAAAGTTGTTTTTTTCAGGTCAAATTTCTACAAGAGGGAATAGCATGTTAAGTCTACACATCAGAGTGGACATGCTTCAAAACGTTGTTTTTTAAAGCTGAACATCCGTCTTCTACTAGAACCAAGAAGTCTGACTAAGCTGGCTTGCCTACTTTGAAAAGTTGTTTTCGAGACCAAAGTTCCGTCTTCTGCAAGTGCTATGATATGTATCAGAACTCTGAACAAGCTAGCACACTTTGAAAGCTGTCTGAAGATCTGACCTCTGTCTTCTGCAGGGAGGTGAGATTTACGTCAGAACTCTGAACAAGCTAGCACACTTTGAAAGCTGTCTGAAGATCTGACCTCTGTCTTCTGCAGGGGGTGAGACTGACGAGAGAAATCCGGCCATTAGCTATGAATTGGGAACACAAAGCTATATGAGAGGAGTTAACTTCTTTCTAACAAGAGAAGTGAGAGTGTCTTATCTCCAGTATTGAAATTCATCTCGAAAAAACTGTGTAAATACAAAAAGTTTTCAAAGCAACAGCATCACTTCCACTTGTGTTCAAGTCAAATCATCATCTCTCTGAATTATCTAACTTTGTTTTCAAAGAAACTTACAAGCCATGGCTGCAGCAGCAAGAAAAGGAACAGCGAGTAGGGTTATTCTAAAAGACTCGAATGTAATTAAATCCTCTGCTCCGAGAAGCGTCTTCAACAAGAAACTAGGTGAGTTTTTAAGTGAAGAGAAAGAGAATTTGAACCCGTATTTAATTGAGTGTCTTCAATTTTCAACAGGAGAACTGAACTTAGGTTTCTCTGAGCCGGTTACATCCACTCCCGTTGACCACCCTGTAGAACTGGTCTATGAGGATGAAGACGAGAGAGAGAAGCGCCGAGAAGAAATGGACGAAGAGCTGGAACGAAGTCTTGCTGAAGACCCGCTTCTGCATATGATGAAACGGTCCAAGAAGCCAGCTTCGAAGCAGCCTTATTTGAACGAGCTCGGCAGCTTCTCGTTGACCCCTCCGAATTCACGATGCGTCGGAATTGATTACCAAGCAAACGACCTGACTTCTGAAATGTTTTTCTATGGAAACTTCTGCTATTCAGCCACCGATTTACGGATCCGAAGATTGTATCTACCATCAATTGGTAAACAAATTAAAAATTATACTTTTTAAGTTCAAAATTATTTAATTGTAAGCTAATTTTTAAAAAACATTTTTATAGTTTTGTTTTGCTCTAAAAAGTTTAAATTACAAGCTATGTTTATCTTGCAAGTTTATATCCTTAAAATATTATTTTTTTTAAACTTTTTTTCAATTGGCTTGTATTGTTACTTTAATATTTTTTTTAATAACAAGCTCAGTATTTTCCTCTAGTTTGTATACTTTTTATTAATTTTTAGACGTTTTTTTCATATGACCGATTTTGTTACTTCAATGAACTTTTTGGCTCAGATTTTGCAAACCATAAATTAAACTGTCTGCTAGTTACATCATATACTCCAAAAACAAAAACAATTATCAGAGTTAGTTCAAAGATATTAAAATAAAACCGATAATACATTGTATCGCCCGGGTTTTACTGTTTGGACTGTACTCATATTTTTTATAAAATACCCCTTGACTTCTTCTATTTTTAGACGAAAACCGCTTCCCTTTACGAGTTATACTTTTTACACTATGAATTTTTAAAAAATTTTGCTTTTAAGGTTCGTCTATAATAACTTCCCAAAAAATGTTTAAAAAAAAGTGACACCTACCCTATACCTTAACCAAAGGCCACCCCCACCCACCCTAGTTTTGAAAACGTGACATTTATCATCCACGACCCCTGCATATGTTTATATAAATTTACCGTATGTCTTCTAATAGCGGTCTCATGCTATAAAATGGTTGAGTAAGCAATGATAAACGGTACATGCGAATGTCACAAGTTCCTATAGTGAATGATATATCATTGGAAAATATTTACGTTGCTTGACAGGTCATTTTTGCCATCTGCTTGAAGTAAAGCGTGGATCTAAAGGCGAGCCCAAGCCAGGGTCTCATATTTCGTTTCCAGCCAGATCTTTGGCTTCTGTTATATTAGCCCTTCAGCACTTGTACGGTGAAATGGAAGCTTACAGTTCAGGGCAGAACAAATCTGACCAGAGCAGGAGAGCTAGCGGGGAAATATATATATAAACATATATTTATATTACTAAGCAAATTTTAAAATTGTACCAATTCAATGACTCTATCCTATATAAATTTTACTTGTAAAAATTGAGAGTATATTTGACTATCAGGTGTTACTAAATTCAATTGCTATATCTATGTAAATTTCAAGTTAATAAAATCAGGCCCATTGGCAAAAATCCTTTTTTACCATCTGCTGTTTATTTGAAATACAAAAATCTGAACTTCTTCTTTTTCTGTCAGTTCAAAGAATTGCAATAAGTGACGACGACTGGGATCGACCACGCAATCCACGGGTACAAGTGGACGTAGTGTCTTCCTCTTTTAGTGGAAGACAAAAAAAAGTTCTAGGTCCATTTGTGTATCACAATATTTTTGCTACAAATTACAGTGATTTCTTTAGAGAATTCACTCTGTCTGGTGAATATTTTTTCCGTTATTCTTTTCGTGAGTGCAGATACTTGGTAAATATGTTCGTTGTGTTTAGCTATTGCGATTCCGGAATTAACAATCAAATATACCGTATTTATCGCGCGAATATCGATACAAATCCTCGAGGTACACATTTGCAGTGTATGGAAGCACTTGATTGTGAGTGCAAAAAAATATCTCTGACCACAATGACTAATTGCAAAATTAAAGTGTTTCTTTCAACACACGTTCAGTTTTTTGGAAAAGGAGAGACTCAGTGCACCCTTCAAGAAGCACTGTAAGTTAAATTTAAAGTTGAATTTTAGGTGAAAGTATTGATGCGTTGTGTATATGAACCTAACTTGTGTAATGTAAAATTAAAAAAAAGAATTTTTGTTTTTATTAACAGAGCTCTGAATCCTGATTATGAGGACACAGACGATGAGTGTGAAAAATACTTCTGATGAAAAACATACTGAGCTTATGTATTTTATACTATAATTTATTTTAAAAATGAGTTTATTAAAGTTATAAGTTCAATTATTAGAATATAAAATTAAAAACTGGCAGGTTTTAAATCCGCTTCATTTTTCTAAGTTCATCTCATAAAAAACAAATGTTGTATTTTACCTTCATTCGCATCCATGAGACATATTACTATCGTCTATTATAGTACAGGCATTGTTAATTGTGTATAAGTTGTTTTTGGTTTCATGAGCACAAGTTCATTCTCTTATCTGCATTGTAGAAATGAAAAAAGTAGAACTGGAGCTATGGTATAGCTATACTGGCACTCTAATATTAAAGTGCTGCATATAAAAGAATTTGTTTTAATTGCATGAGCACACGTCGATTCTTTTATTAGCATTTAAGAAATCAAAAAAGTAGAACTGGGGATATAGCATAGCTATACTGCAGCACTAATATTAAGCTTAGCATATAAAAAAAGTTGTTTTGGTTCAATCTGCATACGCATATATTGACAGGATCTGAGCATCTCAGTCATCTTGCAGCAGTCCAAAAGCATCCTTTGATCAGGCTCATAAAACAGCATGCAACAAGACTTGGGTATGCGTGTAAATACAGAGGCATGCATATAGGTAAATAGTACTCTGCTGTAGTATGAAACAAAAAAACAACGGATGGTATTATGCTAATATTTTAAATATATTGATAAGAAGTGCACCAGACTAGTGGCGAGAGCCACGATTCTGGTGGCCTTCTTCACTGCTGAGTCTATCCACTTTTTTATCAAGTTGTTTTGAACAGTCTGCTGTGGTAAGGTAAAACTCTCACTCGCGCTCGGTCTCGGCTCCCATTTTTGAGTTTTGAATTTGGGGAGGGGAGGGGAATATGCTAATTAGGGGGGGTTAATTATAAACCCGGGTTTTAGACTAGAAAACGCTACTTTCAGTCACTTTCCTAGGCCTCGCAACCAAACAGGGTCGTCATTACATCATTAATGCGTATGCATTACCATGCATACTAAATACATAGTTAGGTACTTACATTAACCCATCACTTATTTCGGGGTCTGAGAAAGCGACTAAGGGGGTAAACGAAATGCGTTTGGACGAAGATACGTTTAACTTACTTGTTTTCTATTACATGTCGTGTATTTGGTGACAAAGGTCACATAAATCATGTCACGCCAAAGCTTTTTTTAAAAAAGTGAATCAAATGCGTTTTATCAAACGATTCGCACTTTGACCTATAAATGACCTCTAACGAAACATACATGATAGAAACCGCGACTAAATAGCTTCAGAGATCCTTCTTCCTCAAAATACCGGGGTGAAAAATTTGATCTTGGAAATTTGTGTTTAGCCCTAAAAATTTTTGAGCGTGAATTTTTCAAATTTTTTGTATTTTGTTTTCTCTCCCAGTTCAATAAACGAAACACTGTTTCTTGCCAGAAATTTAGTAACAACTAATTGCATGGCAACCAAAATCTATCATAATAGCACATTTAAGAAATAACAAATTTATTAAAATATTGTTTAAAACTAGGTACCTTATTTTATTTTTGGAGTAAGTCTGAGTGCAGTATTTTCTCCATGAGTTAATATATTTGCATAAACCACGGCTGTTTAACATATGTACATAAGTTGTGATTAGCTTATCTAAAAAATTCTTTTTCTCAGTGCAAAAGTGTAAATCGTAGCATAGGATATTTTACATTTATAAGTAAAGACAAAGTGCAAAGTGATTTATTTTCCATATTCTTGGATCAAAATGTGTTTAAAACACTATTGGACCTTATTTACCAAGTAAGTCATTATTGAAAACAAATATTTTGTTGGGAAACAACGGTCACCTCTCGCAATTACTTTAGAATTATCTGTTTTAGTATTTTTTTATGTAATAAACGGAGTAATGAAGTAAATGCAATTATTAGGTTTATATTAACAGCTAATACTTATTTTGATTTTACAAAAATCACATCTTTAACTATTTAACACAATACTTTTAATTTTTGATAACTTAAGGTAGCGCAACAAGCAGCATAATCAGTTCAAGTTTATCAAGTTTAAGCTTCCTAACTTATAGAAATTAAAGTAGAAAAATAGATTTAGCAACGCAATATAACTACTACTAAAAAGGTAAGAACTTTTAAGCGTCTGAACAATCTAAAAGATTTGTCCAAAATACACAGTCGCGAGGCTCCAAAAATTTGATTAGTTTTTTCAAGTCCTCTTGTTTTTGTTTAGTTAGAGGTAATTTGCCAGAGTACTTTTGTTTCTCGAATGAGGATAAGAATTGAGCTAACTCAATAGGTTTTCGATAAAACGTGAAGGGATGAGCAACTGATGGGCAATCTATGCCATAGTTTTTACGTGTCACAATTTTATTTCCAAGATGTTTTGCCATCTCAAAAACTAAATTTTTGGATACCATTAGACTACTTTGTTTTATAGTTTTTAAGGTTTAAAAAGTTAAAGAAGTGCTCAGTTGTCATCTAAAAAACGTGAAAAGGCTTTTTGGAGTTAGCATTTTCATATACTGTTGTGAAATTTGATAGGTCATTCACTTTAATACGTCGTAAGGAAGTTTCTAGTACCGAAAAGTCGGAATCACAACTCATAAAAATATGCCCCGATACAAGAAATTTCTGTGTGACCGACGTAAAGTACCGCTCTGAATAAATAAGACCTAGGTAGAGGCAAATCATCGTAAAATTATTATTTTGAGCTCCACATCGGTCACTCCAGATTACTAATTCCCTTTCTTCTCCAGGGGCCAAAAGTGCAAAACAGTAAGTAATAAATCGCAGACTACAACTTCCAATCTCATCTTCTCCCTTTTCAGCGTCATTCTCGTTCCATAGAAACATGAAAGATGAATTTGATGTCTCCTTGTGAACGCAGAAGTTAGAAGTCGAAAAATTTTCGACTGAAGTGCGCGGACGAATTATTTAATTGAGGTGTGGATTGAGTTTGTTGACAATCAACACTAATAACTGCTTTATTGTTACAAGTTTTAGATAATTCAATGTCCCGCTTTCTTTCCGCTCGCGCTTTCTCTGCGTCTATAAGATGTTGTTCTTTCTGGGCTTTCAGTAGGCAGGCTCCTTCTTGATTAGTGTTAACTAAAATGCAAAATCAATTTATTAACAATTGGAAACTATAATCGGTGCTTTAAAACATGAGGGTAAAGAAATATTTTATTTCAACTAAAAGCTATCGATGAAAACACCTTAAGAGTTCTACAAAGTTTAAACAGTTTTAATCGCATTAGACGTTAATTGCTCACAGCTGCCTGGCATTTCTTTTTTGAAGCTATATTATTCTATATGTTTAAACTTTTACTTCCTTTTAATCTTTGAAACCTTATTTAACTGACAAATTTAAGACATTTCTGTAGTAACAGTCCATTAACGTAATTTAATTCATAAATGCAATTAGGGCGCATTAAAATTAATAAATTATTTGAATACGAAAAATAATGTTAAACTTGTTAAAAAGACTTCTTTTAGAGTCATAGCACTCTAATATGTGATAATTATTTAAAACAGTAATTTGGAAACCTATTTATAACTCTTTTTTTAGTAAATATGACTTACTTTTTATTTCAATGGCCATCTCAACGCAGGCATCATATGGGTCAGTTTTACGAGACGCAATTTTCAGGTTTGATTCGTTGTATAACTGCCTATAAAATGTTTCACTCATGATTCCTTTGCCAAACTCTTCAACGAAATAATTGTGCATTTTTTTATCGTGAGATAGGACACTAGCCACTGTGTATTTTCGTTGCGCTTCAACCTAGTATAATGATTCTCTACACGTTCATAACTACTCATGTGCGCGTTGGCTAGGTCAATATTTGCTGTGGAAATTCTGTTGGGTCTGTTATTATGCAAACCTCTGCGGTTACGAGGAAAAAACTCCCCGTTTAGTTTTCTTTTTGCTAGTCTTCCAACTGAGCTCGGTGAAACCCCAAACTTTGTGCAAAATGTTGTTAAACAGACTTCTGCGTTTCTGCCTAACAGTGGTATGGTGTTCTTCTACCATCTACCTTCCTTGCTCAGAAGAGCAATTTGATGCTGGTATTTTTCATCTACAGGTAGATAGAAAAATTCGTTGTAAATAAGTTGACGGTACTCGACGGAGAAGGACTTACAACCGTCTAGTTTGCATCGTGATGAGCAACTTTTTTCAACAGCTGGGTAATTTTCTTGTGCTGTTGGTCTCGGCTTCTGTCTTGCCGACCTCTTTCTCTTTAATCCTCTGTTTCGATTATTAGGTTGCGTCATAGTTATGGTCGTTTTGTTTAATGTAGACAAACTCATTCTAACAAAAAATAATTTATTATTAATGAGCCCGTTTTAAATATTTGCGACTACTTTTATAGAGCCTGCCAACCCGGCTCAGTGGCTCGGTAGTGTAGTGTAGCGCACTATCCTGTTACTGAGCCGGGCCAGCCGGACACGCTCTGGACTGGGATCGAGACGGGGATAGGGCTTGGTTGTTGGTGGGAAAGGTGAACGGAGGTGGATTGAGAGATTATATAGACGAGCGAGTCCATATAGTATCCGTGGTAGTTTACTACCAGAGACGGAATTACTTGGGTTCTTAATGGTGGAGCTGCCTGCCTACTTGTTCTATGTGTGCTTGCACATGATCTCAATACATTCACTTTCCACTCCTCTTCCCGTCCAATAACTACAAGCGTCGCCTATCGGTCCCTCTCGATAGAGTTGTGGAAGGCGGGATGGTGCATTCTCCGAATTCGATCTAGGTGGGGCCTGATAACCCTCAACTATTTCGTCATAGAAATCCACCACTCCTCGGCGTAAGCCGGAAGCTTGATTAAGAAAGCTGCAGGTGTGCAGCATAATATACGATCGCCATAGAGGTCCGCAGTTTCACACGCGACTATCCATAGAATTTAAGAATTGTGATGTGGGATAAACGTGGCAAGTTTGTACTTGTCTACACTATCCCATATCAAATAGCAATACTGTATTAACGTGTGAGATCATAACCGCCAAAATGGTTGAATATCTCAATACACAAATACATACATACATACATATAGAGCCTGCCCTTACAAAACGAAATTAAAACGACAAAAACGCGTACCGGCACCACTAGTGCTGCTACCACTTGCGCTGCCACCACTTGTACTGCCACAACTTGTGGAGACACCACTTGTATCAATGACCGTATGCCAGCACAGCTCGCGCCACTACCACACTTGCCGGGACTGCTTGTACCACCACCACTAATGCCAACAACGCTTGTATTGCTACCATTCATGCCAGCACCGCTAGTACAGCTACCACTCGTACCGGCTCTGCTCAGAGCGCTACAAATTGTGCCGGCGCTGCTCGTACGTGTCACCACTCATGCCAACACTGCTCGTACTGCTATTACAAATGTTGGGACCAGCTGGTACAGCTACTACTCATGCTTAAACAGCTCTTACCGCTACCACTCTTGCCGGCACTTCTTTTACCGCCACGTCTCATGCCAAAACCGATTTTACTGCTACCACTCATGCTGGTTCCGCTACCTCTCGGACCGGCACTGCACTTTATTTATAAACAACGTTATACTGATTATTTTCAGAGTGTGACTAGAATTTTTCAACCAAGCAACTATTTCAGTATAGTTTTTTATGAAACATAACAACCTGAAAAGCAAGTTGACCAAAGCAATTAAAGCTAATCTAGTTACTAGTTACTGAAATTGTTGCGTTGTTTAAAAAATCTAGTCTGATTTTGTAAATAATCAGCATAACAGTAATCATAAATTTAGTGTACTTCTTGTATCGCTACCACTCATGCTAGCACACCTCGTACTGCTACCACTCTTGCCGGAACCGCTCGTACCGCCACTATTCATGACGACACCGCTTGTACTGCCACCGCTTTGGCCGGCACCACTGGCACCGCTACGTTTCGTACCGGCACTTCTCGTACCGCCATCACCCGTGCCAGCACTGCTTGTTCTGCTACCAATCTTGCCTGAATCGCTTATACCTCTACCACTCACTACAGCACTGCTTGTACCGTTACCACTCGTACCAGCTCTGCTTTTACCGTTACCACTCATGCAGGCACAGCTCGCACCGGAGTTGGTATAATTGGTATTCCCTAACCCCCAACTCCAAACTTAAACCTTAAAAGCCTGGTTACATAGCTAGCAAGTTGTAGCAAATTTTTCAAAAACGCTAGCATCAACAATTTTTTTTTAAATTGCTACGATTTTAGGGTTGCATAGGCAGCCTAATGTCAGCAATTTTGATGCTGCTTGATAATGCTGATGCTAATATTAAACTTGTTTGATGTTTCTTGCTATGCTCAGCTTTAAAAACAGCATCAAGACCTCATGCGCATGATCAAAGTCATACATGCCTTTTTCCAAAAATTAATTTCTGCCCTTATCCTTTCATAGATTTCAATTTCAGTGTTTTAGTCAGAATTTTTAGTTGGGTCATTTATATAGGGCAATTAGGGTGTGATGAGTTGTAGACGGTTTTGCATTTCATGAATTGGATGCACACTGCTAGCATAGCGTCGGTGCAACGCACCAGTGTAACCCATGTTCATGGAAGTGCGCTGCGTGACTCCAGCTGACCCCATACACAAAAGTGATATGTTGTTTTGTTGACAATTTCATGAGGTTTATGTCCCGCGTTTATTTATTGAAGTCAGTTGAGAATTACGCATATACTGGATGTTTTAGTGCAGCAAGTCACGTTTTCCTATATGATTCCTATAGCAAAAAATTTGAACGGCGGGAGCTCGTTATCTCCAGTGCCACTGGATCCACCCGAATCCTGTGCTGAAAATGAATGTTTCTAGTCATAGGTAATGTATCTGGGAGTGACTAGGCCAAATTTGACATTTTTTCGCTATGTCAGAAGTAATGGTGATGTAAATGAAGGAAACCGGGAAATGTCCCTATTGTATCGGGACAGCCATTTTCAGCTTTTAATTAATTTCATGAGAGCTACGTGACCCCTGGAGGTCAACTAGAGTTTACATATACATACTAACTAGTTAACATTTAAATATAATTATCTCGTCCCAGTAGCCCGTGTAGGGGGGATTAAACCACCAAACACACTGTGCCCCTATTCTATCGGGACACACTGTAAATGAAATTTCAAATTATCAGCAAGTTGCTGGTTTTTTTATGTTGCGTTTTTTATTAGCAAGTTTCAGAAAATAATTGGTAATACTAGCATTATTGATGATGCAAGCTATGTAACCAGGCTTTGACCCCGAACTCCAAACCCCTAACCTCCAACCCCCAACCTCTGACCCCTAACTCCGAACCCCTAAGCTTAAAAAGTTTTATTTACAATATTTACATGCGTTTACGAAGATAATATTTAATTTCGTTTTGTAAATAGTGCAATTTCAAATTTGGTTTTAGCTAAACATAGGTATTTCGATTTGATTCTTCACAGACGAGGTGAGAAGATACTGTTTTCCCTTGTACCACATTATTCCTGCCTGTGTAGAGAGGTTATATTCCGACTGGTGATATTTTTGTGATTGAATAAAAATCGCACTGTTGACATCTAAATGTAAAATCCACCGGGGGGCAAGGTAGTCTCATGTGCCAATGGACGGCAACGGGATAGGGATTTTCAAGGATCGAGTCCACATGCTTGCATGTTGTACAGTGAGATATTCTAATACCTTGCTCTCACGGTGTGGCACCCTACTGTGTGGTCTCGTGCTGTGAATGGGGGTGGAGGGGGGGAGGCGATGGGGGGGGGCGTGTGGTCGGTGGAGGGAAGTTAGGGAGTGGGAGCAGCTGTGGGTGATCGATCAGCAGACATAATCTGCTGATTCTCCCCATCGCCGAGTGCCTCCGGAGCTGAGCTTCCTGCTCTTTCTCTCTCTCCTTTGTCCTCTGATGGACTCTGATCTCATGCGTTCTCACTCGCCCCCTAACCTGACGCTACCATCCACCATTGAACGACCAAGACCCTCGTCATAAGGACTGCCTCACCATATAGGAATGGTTAACTGGTCACAGCTCTAAAGACTCCGCCTATTGGTACTGACGGTGTTGATAGATGTATGTTGTCTCGGAAGCCTTATAACTGTAAGCCTATATCTGGTTGGCGCCAGTATAATCCCGCACTGCATAGAGTACATACGTAAATTAGTATTATATCCATAGCAAGGTCAGCAAAAAGACCAAGATAGTATAGACGAGCGGAACTTTCAATGTTCCGTCTCACGAGTTGGTATATCATAAAATAAAAAACAAGGGGCGAAGCCCCTTGTTTTGTTGTTGTTCAATGGCAGCCTTAACAGTAATATGGGGCAGTAATATATGTCGTACTGTAGTGTCGTGTCATTTTACGCCCTGCTACGATTAATCTATAGTATTATGTATTTTTGCCTATTTACATATTTAGCACGCTTTTGAAATACCAGACTGATTTTATTTCTACCAATTTACATAATCTGGAATCATTTTGAATTATTTGACCAATTCTGAAGTCCTTGAAAACAGAAATATCTGTTCTTTTTTCACTTCCAGACCATACAAATCTTTTTTGACGATTTTTCAAGAACGACTCGTATTTCTGATACTTCAAAAACTGTTGCAATATCACGCTGAACTCAAGCAAAATCTGATTCTGCTATATTGTTATTTAATTAGAATCTAATTTATTACTGAACAAAAATCATTTCTCCGCTAATATAAACCTTAAGCTCGTCACTGATACCAATTTATAAGCAATGAGGTTACACGTGTAATCGTTGTCTGAACATAAACTTATTTATTACTCATCTTCTTACTAGTTAGCAACTTTTTACTTCCAGCCCATGTAACAGTTTTTAGAGGGATTCAAAAAAAATCTATTGAGATATTGCGCTGAACCTAAACATTATAACATTGTGTAGACGGCAGACGGAAGGCTTAACTGCACTGTACCTACCCCATAATAAAATGAAGTACCTTGGCTGATGAAACATTAGGGGCCGGGCAGAAATGACGCCAGCAAACTTTAGCATATTTCGGGACCCACCCATCTACAGCGTCATCCTCTTGAGCATAACATAAAAAATGACAGTGTATGATAATAATGGTGTTATTTATTTGCAGCTAACCCACTCTCAAAGTGGGTGGCATCATGCATGTCCGACCCTTTATCAGCCGTATAAAATGAAAGAGTTTGAATTTCCCGCTCAAATATTTTCGAAATATAAAAGTCGATATTTAGCCCGGATACTCATAAAATTTGCATACAAGTGATACATCATTAGAACGGCAATGATTAGCAGAATCTAATTATGTTCGAGTTCCTAACGTGTTATTTCAACAATTTTCGAATTATATCGAAAAAACCGATTTTTGTCTCGAAAAATCGTTATAAAAAGTATTGTATCGGCTAGAAGTAAATAAAAAAAATACCGGATTTTTCCATTTTTAAGAGCTTCAAAATGAGCTATCACTCGACAAAATCGCTCAAGTATTTCAAAATTGCTAAAATTTTGTTCCAAATTATGTAAATAGGTAGAAAAAATACACTGTGTATGGGCATGGCCCGAGACGCAATAGTGTAACACTACTACTACTACTACTACTAATGTAAAATCCACTAATATTTAGTTTTTTAATTAAATAAATAATTTCCGGAGCACTAATTAGGTTGCACATGAATATTTCAATGAATTACGGCAGTGGGTATGTTTTCAGATAAAACAGAAAGTTTAGCAATATTCTTAAAACTTTGAATGGAAATATTCTTTATGTTAGCTGCAAGTCAAACTCTTTGACTGTTGCTTGTAATAAAACTTGAGGTACTAGGAAATATGCATTATTTGCTTTTGAATTTTAATACAAGTGAAGCTATCCAATAATACGGAGTCTGAATTTGGTGGGCTTTGAGGTAGGACGTGTACGCTCGGCTGTCCTCGAAGCTAACGCTGAACCATTTAATACTCGTATTTCAGAGTATTTCAGACTCGGTTTGGTAGTTCGGGCTTGGAGGGGAGGATGTGATAAGGTACTCTCGCCATTGGATTTTTGAGTCCGGAGGTAGTTGGTCCTTATTTGCATCTCCACTCAAGTCTCAGTGCACGAGGAAACAGAGATAGTGAAAGAGGCATTCATCGAGGGCCATTCGTTGAACTCATTTAAATGTTTCTTTTGATGGATCTATCCTTGAACTCCAAGGTATTGGCAGTTGCAGAGGAGAGGCAGATAGGGAAAATCGGTCTCTGGGCTCTGAAGTCCGGAGGCTCGAAGTACCTTTTCCACTGAATTCATTTTAATCTGGATTATTCAAATGAGTTCGGAATCTTGACCGCTTTGCATGATCTGTCGGTTGTGCAAGGAGCTCCGATCAAACTTGCATCAACTTCAGCCGATCCTGTGCTAGATAGATTATTCATCGCAATCGAGATTCCTGGCATAGTGGACTCAGCTGTTATATTTTAATTCGGCTGTTCTTTGATAAGTGATGGCCAGGCCGGTAAGTGATGGCCAACTTCGGTAAGTGATGGCCAGACCGGTAAGTGATGTCCAACTTCGGTAAGTGATGTCCAAAAAAATTTTTTTTTATTTGAAGCTTAATGAATACAGATCGACAAGAAATGAATAAATCGACTAATATAGAGTAAAAGGAAACTTGAGCAGAGCAAGAGTTTTCAAATTCTTGGAAAGCGATAAGATAAAATTCTTTCACCCATACGTACAATGGCTTCATGTTGCATTCCATAATCCAACAGAATATAGTATGTAAGACCAATCGTGATCAATGTACATATGTAAGCAGAATTAGGATGTTGAGACTTGATAATTTTATTTAAAGACCACGAGGAAGATTATTAGAAAGGCACAGTTTTCATTCTGTACTGAGCTTGATTCACATTATTATTGTTGCCTATTAGATATTACATAATTAAATACAGCACTGAACTGTTTACTTATTTTGTCTCTTTAAATCTCATGCCTTTTAGTTATTTCAGCATTACTGTGGCTACATATCCGCTTCTGGCTACCTCTCGAGGTTTGTCAAATTTATGGTTAGGTTAGGTTTGACGGGGGGGGGGGGGTAGGAAGAACTGACTGGAAACGGTTAGGTTATATTTTCCCCTCGGCCGCCGGAGGCGGCCCCGCCGAAGACGCGTGGGGAAAATATAACCTATCCGTTTTCAGGCAGCTTTAGGATCCTGGTTTAGTGTTATTTTAGGTTCATTATGCTAGATTTATTCATTTCTTGTCAATCTGTATTCATTAAGCTTCAAATAAAAAAAAAATTTTTGGACATCACTTACCGAAGTTGGACATCACTTACCGAAGTTGGCCATCACTTACCGGCCTGGCCATCACTTACCGAAGTTGGCCATCACTTACCGGCCTGGCCATCACTTACCGAAGTTGGACATCACTTATCAAAGAAACCCTTTTAATTCCTTTCTGGATTAGCCAGAGAGGTATCTCGCAGTATAGAGCCGCTTGGCGGCGCAGTGCTGACGGGCACCTACAGTTAGCTCCAGTTAAAATTGACTAAATCAGGTGTTAAATACAACTATTCGAGTTAAATTTTTTCATTAACCAGTAGGCCCCAATCAAACCTACAAGTTGGTCATCACCATTAGGTTTAATTTTTCATCATTTGGTAGTAATTGTGATTTGTGTATACACGTGCTCGCCTTTCAACAGAAACACAAGACCGTTTTCTCTCGACTGTCTGGTAAGTGTATATCTTACAATACATGTACCTATGGAAAACAATTCCAGCCGCCAACAGTCAGTGTGAGTTGAACTTAGTGTGTGTGGGTGCCACAAAACTGTGTGGGTACATACCTACTCTACTGTTACCACAATGCAATTTAAACCAACATTATTTTAGAAATATTATGGCATTTAAATAAGAATACGACGAGGAAGGAAGTCCCGAGGTGGAAAACGTAAAGTAAAATATACAAAACCTCATGTTACTCAAAATTATTCCAAAGCAAAATCTACCAAAATTAATTACTGCCTCCCTTGAATTTTATATAATAATGTGACATCGCTTATTAATAAAAAATTAGAAAAACTTGAAACCCTGTCCTTGAATTTTGACATTTTGATGTTTACTGAAACCTGGGGTTGTAGTTCAAAAAATATTGAAATCAAGGATTTTGTATTATATGAAAATCAAAGAGCTGATAGACAAGGAGGTGGTACTGCGATCTATGTCAAAAATACCATGCAGTCAACAAGATTCAATAATTTTATCCACCATAACTCAACAGAATTTAAAATCACCTGTGTTGTGAGTAGGCCAAATTATATGCCAAAAAGTGTATCAGTTATTATAATCATTTGTATGTACATCCCTCCTCAATCTACTACTACTGTACAGAATAAATTGCAAAACGCACTTATTGATATTTATGACAAAGCTAAAACAAAATATGTATCAGCAGGAATAGTGATAGCAGGTGACTTCAATCACTGGACCTATGCCAATAATTTAGTCCGAAGTACCGACATGAAGCAAATAATAAAATTTCTGACCTTTTTCTCCCCAAATTGTGTAAACAGTGCTCCAATTGATTTGGTATTTACGAATTTGGTTAAATTTTACACATCACCAGCTCAACTCCCACCGCTGAAAAAATCTACTTCTGGTCATTACTGCATTGATCTTATCCCATCTCAACTACTTAATAAGTTACAATCAAAACTGATCAAAAAGCAAATAAGAAAATTCACTAATGAAAATATAAATCAATTTGCTCAGCTCATCAAGGACACCGATAGGACAGAATTTTACTCATGTAATGATGTTAACCAAATGGCAACAATTTTAGACGAAGTCCTATTTGATTCTTTTAATCATGCCTTTCCTGTGCATGAATAACTTATAAAGCTTTCTGATCCCACTTGGATAAACTCGGAAATTAAGCAACTTTCACAAAAATTACTAAATGCAAAAGCAAACAAACACAATTATAAAGAAACTGAAAAGAAGCTCACTGTAAAAATCAAAATTGCCAAATTAGACTATAACTGTGAACTGCAAAAACAAATTTTAAATGGAAATAGTAAAGACTTCCACAACATAATAAGGAAAATTTGTGAGCATTCAAAGAAAACATCCGTCGTAACTCAACTACAACTACTCCTAAATACAAAGGACACAGTTGGAACACTAAATTTAATTAATAATCATTTCTCAAAAATAAACCAATCTTACAAACCATTACTAAAAAGAAAACAAACAATAGCAAATGAAATGTGCTATTGTATTAATGAATTTACCTTACTAAAAACATTGGACAAACTGAATGTGTCCAAATCGAATGTTCCTAAACGTACCCCAACTAATATTTTACATGAATTTGGATTTGGATTAACTACTGAACTATGTCACTTAATTAACTTTTCGTTCAAAAATTACCTCATGCCTAACCCATGGAAAATTGAATACATCACCCCGATACCCAAGGATATCTTCAATTTATGCGTTGATAACTTACGGCCTCTCTCTCAGACTAACGTATTTGGTAAAATCCAAGAACAGTTTATGTTTGAAAAAGTTTATAAAAAGGTTATTAAGCAAATTAGCATAAATCAGTATGGTTCACTCAAAGGTTCTTCAACAGCCCACTACTTAGTGAGTTTAAATGATTTTATTCTCAAGTCAATGGACTCTCCTAAAACTTATGTCATTGTAGTATTACTTGACTTATCTAACGCCTTCGACTTAGTTGACCATTCCATTCTAATCAGTAAATTAATTTCAATTGGTGTGGACATGTGTGATGTAAAATGGATTGAGGATTTTTTATGCAATAGAACCCAATGTGTAAGAGAGAACAAAACTTTGTCTGACTTTTGTAATATAAATAACGGAACGCCTGAGGGCACCAAGCTAGCACCATTGTTATTTGTTATTTTAATAAACAAGATACTCACCAAATTTGAAAATTGCCACCAAAGTATAAAAGATAAACTACAGACTCTCCTCAATGGATTCGTTGGTGACTTAACATTAGCTGAATGTGTAAAGTATGGTGATATCCCTCATATGCAGGACTTTCAAAATGATATTAGTAAATGGGCAACTGAGTTGAAAATGAAACTGAATCCCACCAAATGTTGCGTCATGATAATTGATTATACCAAAGACAAGAAATACAGCAATATAGAACTGAAAATAGATAATGAACTAGTCCCAGTTGTTAATTGTACAAAGTTATTAGTTGTTCAAATCAATGACAAATTAAAATGGAATAATCACATTAATCATAGTGTTAAGAAAGCGTCAAAAAAATATTTATGTTGAGGAAACTCAAGCATTGTGGGTTTAGTAAAAGTCAACTGACAAATGTGTACAAAATTTACATAAGAAGTAACCTTGAATATGCATCAGTTGTATGGAGCCAAGCAATACCTCAAAATCTTAAAAAAAACTAACTGCTATTGAGAAACGATGTTTGTCAATAATAGAATGCACTTATGTGAGTGACTCAAATTATAATGTTATAACAAAAAAATTAGGTCTAATTAATATTCAGGTGAGATATAAAATGCTGTTAAAAAATTTTGGCAAAAAGTTAGATAAATCAAAACGGTTTGGGAATTGGCTGAGTCAGTATGCTAGAATTAATACTCGCCCAAACAGATCAACCAACAAGTTCCGAATTATTAAATGTAAAACTGAAAGGTACAGAAAATCAACAATTCCAACAATAATTAGAAATGAGGCCCAAGGAAGTTAGCTTTATTAGTACTATAATAATTATAGGGTAGAATATTATGAATTATAGGTGTTGAATCTCTCTAGTTAAGTAAATACTGTTAACATCAGATTGAAAGTGTATTCCATTTGTAAACCCTGTTATCCACTGCGCATGTTATATGCTGCCTGGGCTTCTTGATCTTTCTTAACTAAATTGTCTGTATGTGATAATAATAGTTTTTCAAAGTAATATTAAGCAAACTACTCTATCATTACATGTACTATTTTTGGGAATGATTTAGCATTACTTGTGTCATGTTCCGTGTATGTACTCGATGTAATCAATATGATCAATGAACAAACAAATAAACCCCTGCATAATAATAATAATAATAATAGAGTTAGCAACTAGTTTAATAGGAATGTCCAAGGTCTACTCACGGAAGGCTTTACGCAATCCACTTATTGGGTATGTCCAAGGTACAAATTCCTTATAATAAATTATTCTTAGAATAAATAGGACATGGGACAGCAATGGTTCAGTAATTGGACTAGGCTATGAAATGACTGATACGAATCTGTGAGCGTGTCAGTTATGGAACCCATAGGATACATACACATCAGTAGTTATGTTTGGTTCCTTTTAACACAAATTGACTCCAAAACCAACACCGAAACCCGAAATCACTATATATCCTGGGCGTTTTTTAAACCAAAACCAACACCGGTGCGTTTGCTATATGCTAATATTGCTCATGCTATACGAAATTAAAAAGGTACAGTATATCCTGCTCCAAAACCAACAAATCACTATATATCCCAGGCATTTTTTGATGCGCTTGCTATATGCAAATATTGCTCTTGCTATAGGCAACGGAAACAGTATATCCTGCTCCAACTTGACATACATATTATGCATTTTTTTTAAGCGCTGACCGTTTGCTACATTGCTCATAGGCAATGGTGCACCCGGGTTGCATGTGACATGGAGGAGGAATGGGTAGGAATGTTTTGCTATATGGTTTTCAGTATGTAGCTATACAGTAGACACCTGCGTATCGATCCGTCGCTTTGTCCATCTCACTCGCCCCTGTTCGGTCCTCGGGCTCGTTACTGTACACCTGTCTGTATATGCAAGATGTATATTATATAAGCTTGCACATACTTTCTTATAGATCGATAAATCAATATATATTATTTCAAAAATCAATAGAAAATGCTGTATTTTCTCCAAAACAGAACATTTGACTTACAACGTTTATTATGTACGTTAGGTAATAAATGTACAATATACAAAAGTATGTTGCTAGTATGCTATGTCATAGTTCGGTTGCGGCTTCGGCTTTGGTCCTGAATTTGATGTTTAAAAGTAGTCCCGGCTTAATCGGACCAATACTTATGTAGAAATGACATTTTCCTACCCCACCGCCCCCCTCAATGATATAGCAATGAAATAATGGAAGATACACGGTATTTCTAAAGCACATTACTTACATTGGACTGACTCATGTCGTGATGAGCAAAAAACAAAGTAAAAAAATCAATATATTGATTGCATGAGAATAAAATAAATATATAAATTTCATAAGAATAGCATGAGTCATGAGGGATTAATTTGTTTGTTTCGGTAGGAGTTGAGGAAATGAAGCATGTTGGTTGGATTTAAACGTTTTGTTTAATTGTATGAAGTATAACAAGTGTAAGTGGATCGTGCACAAGCTATGTCGCATATAACAGAAATTGTTAACTTCAGAACACTTAAATGGTCTGTATGGAGATCCATTTGTCTTTTGACAAATAGGTACAAATAGGTTTATAAGCACAAAGTAAATCGTTGCATGTGGATGTATGCGGTCAGCGGTTACTTATAAATCTGCTTTCTGTCAACTAACCTAATAAGTAGTTTTGTTTTTAAAATGAGCAAAAAGTTTAAAAAATGTACTAAATTTTGAAAACAAATGAGCCAAGTTTTAACAAAATGAGCCATATTTATTAGAAAATGAGTCACATTTAAAAAACAATATGGCAAATTTTAAAAAACTGAGTTGAAGTTTTATAAAATAAATTAAATTTCCTACAAGCTGAACTAAATTTTTAAAAAACTGAAGCCAAATCCAAAAAAGATGTGGCCAAATCCCAAAAAACTGATCTAAGTTAAAAAATAATGTGCTAAATTTAAAAAAATGAGGCCAAATTTTAAAAAATGTTTTAGCAAAAATGAGGTTAATTTGTTTGACTAAAAAAAAATTAGCTAAATGATTCTTGCTTAAAACCACGCTGTCTGTTTATTTCTACATGTCTTGTATGTATTTAAATAAAGAGTCGGTGTATGTACAGTTTAGTGAACAAACATCTGATTTGGTTAGTCTTGATAAAAGAGACGGAGTATCTGGATAGGCAACAGATGACCTAATCGCAAACCGAGTCGGTTCAGTTTTTGCTGTGGTCCCTGCTGAAGCAGAGCAAAATTGATCCCGGCGGAAAGCCTGAAATCGCTCAATATATTGGACTATTGTATTTATCGATTGGATTGCTGTCAGAGATGAGGAATATAGAGAGATAGGGCAGAGTCTGTATGGCGTTTTCACTTCAGAAGCCCTGCCTGGTTATGTCCTGCAAGGATAAACCTTTCTGAGATTTCCTCGCTCCCGTTACGAAGCATACGTTTCGCGGTACAGAATTTCAACATGCTCTAGCAGCATCGTTGATTAGTTGTTCAAAACTCCAGCGGCATCGCTGATTGGCTAAAAAAAAGGCGAAGAAGTGAACAGGCCATAAAGCCACTGCCCTATCTCTCTATATTTCTCATCTCTGGATTGCTGTTGGTTCTGTGCATTTTAAAACTTTTTAAGTATTTAAAAAGATTGTACAGTGAGTGGCGAAAACCAATATTAGAGTAATGGAGGAAACATTCACATTTCCATGCGCTGTAAAAACTTAGCCGCGAGCGGAGGATCCTAAATATATCGTAAGTCCATTGATTTGTTATTGGTTTTTTGAATTAGGCTTATTTTTTGAAATAAGCTGTGATTTGAACTTACTAGTTTCCTTAAATTGTGTGTTTTTTCTCTAATACTTAAGACATTTCATTCATTCATTCATATGTAGCACTTATCGGATCCTCCAGGTATATAACCTATAACCCAGTGCAATTTACTGTACTAGCAGTGTGAATGTAAACAAACATTTCCCCTCGGTATGATCGACCAAAGTCTGAACACCACCTATGGAGCGCTCCCGAAGGAAGTCTGCTACAGTTACACACCGCTGGTGTCTTACGAACTAGTATGTATATTATGGATAGTAGCTTATGTTACTGCTGACCTCTTTACAGTCTAGGTAGATTACCCTCCTCTTCTAATAACTTGTTATTTTGGGTGTTGGTTATTAGGAAGGGATAGTTAACTTGCATGGATCCAATGGTAATTGGTATTTTCACAAAGCCTGAATCAGGTATACTGGTACCACCATAAGCTGTAAGTTGAATATGATTATTTGGAATAAAAGGAAAATTTATATTGGATGGAAAGAGAGTTCTACAGATCACACTTATTGTAGCTCCGGAGTCAACTTGAGCAAAAACATCTTTGTCAATGATTTTCATAGGGATCTTCACATCAGAATGTAACGTTTCAATTGCAAGTTTTATTTGAGGGGAGTTTATTTTGAAATGATGGCTTACTGACTGTTTAGAAAGTACGTGGAATTTATAGGAGTCATGCCTGGGAAGTTTTCCGAGGAGTCCAACTGTTGAATCTTAACTTGAAGGGTGTACGGCTGGTACTGTGGAGCATATCGTTGCTAGTGATTTTGTCAAGTAGAATTGTGGGCACCACCACCTGGCTGACGGAATTCAGGTTTAATATGTCCGTAGCGCTGACAATTATAACATTGGGGTAGTCGTTGTTGTTGTTGTTCGTGTGGTCTTCTATTATTGTATGAATTAGAATTGAAGTTACTTCGGCCGTTTCCCCGACCTCGTCTATTGTTGTTGTTATTAGTACGTCCACGGTTGCTGTAGTTGTAACGTTGATTGTTCTTTATTTGATTAACTTCAAGTGCCATTTGGCTGAGTTGATTCATAAAAAGCTTGATATCTCCGTTCCCTATACTGCTGATTTCACTTTTCACTATTGACAAAGCACTAGGTAATATTGGTGAATAAATTGCCATTGATCCCTCTTTGTAGTTGCGTACAATGTTTGATAAGTCGTCCTATGTAGTTAGAGGGGTTTGAGCTTTAATAAAATTTATAAGGGGGATCTGAAACTTGTTAATAGCAATACTGACTTTGGTTTTTTCATCTAAAGACTTTAGGTGTTCTTCAATGTGATATCGAATCATTATCAAAAATGAAGACGCTTTTTCGCTTGGTTTCTGTACTGTAGAAAGAGTATCTTGTCTTGTCATTCCCCGTTGGGTGGAAAACTCTCAAAGAAATATATTCACTAGTTGGTCAAAAGAAGTTGTGTCGTTATCAATCTTTGTTCGATGAAGTGATTACCAGTAACGTCCAGTTACTGTGTCTAGCCCCAAGGCAAGATGCCTTTTTGTTACTTCTTTTCCGTGACGTCTGAGGCAGCAAGCCATGTTTTTAATAGGTCTATGTAATTTTGGGAGTCAGTTAAGGAGGATAATTTTGGTAACAAATTATACGTCGCCATTTTTTTTTTCGTCTTGTCTTTTTTTTTTATCGTTGTTTTTTACATCAGCTGTTGTTGGTTTTTTTGTCTGCTGGTCTTCAATATTTGCATTCACAATCGAATTGTCAAAATCAGAATTGTGAATTGATTGAAAAGGAGTTTCTTTGTCTGACGTAAGAGGAGGAGCTGAAGGAGTGCTGTCAGGTGGTGGTAATGGGCCTGTTGGTGTAAAAGTAGCGGCGTCAGGGTTTGATGACAAGGTGTCTATAACTTCTTAGGGAAAAGGTGTACGCTTAGGTAGTGCGTAATTTTGATTAAGGAGTAGTGCATATAATTCTTAAAACAGAAAGCAGACATGCTTTATTTTCTCATGCGGGAGGTCGTTCGCTTTTTTCTCAAGAAGGACAAGTACGTCGCTTGTATGTTGATTATATACTTCGTAAACTCCTTGCCAAGTGTGTAATCGTGTTGGGGAGACTGCGTCTGTTTTTGCTACGAAACTAACTTTATATTTGTTTTGAAATTCAAATAAAATTCTATCGTTTATTGAAACAACTTTTAACTGCGACTGTAATTGTTGGAGCTTATTAATATCTGATACGTGGGAAAGAAAGGGTGTCGTCATTGGGAATCAAAAGGAATGTATAGAAATTGTACGCACACAACCATTCCACCTGGCGGAGGCGTTCGTTAGTGTGACCCAGAGTATTGTTCTCCAAATATATTACTTCGTAAGTCCCCAAGCGACCATTAAAAATAAGTATGTGCAACGTACAAGGTAATACAGGCTAGGTAAAGAAATAGAAAAAAGGAAAAATCTTCTCGCAGAAAAAAAAAGAAACACAATTTTTGTTGTATACTGGCAACAAGAGGGGAAGATTGGTGTAAAATAAAGTAGTAATAATATGTGTAGGGTAGAAAACCTACATAGTAGCAGTCTAGCTGTGTCTGATCTAATGATGTCTCGATCGCGAGTCGAAACGGCTTTTATTCAGATTTTTTAATATGCACGCTTACAATAATAAAGTCAAATATGTTGAATAATAATAAGCATTTCTTGTATCTACGTATTAAATCATACAGGAAAAGTGAAAGGGAGATTGAATACAAAATTTTGTAATCAAAGGCAAATTAAAAGAAGTTCCTTATGCACTCTGGCCAGTCGTGCATGAGCGACCCACATTCGCATCTCGATTTGCAAGTATCTGTACACATGTTTTCCATCTATACAGCGTATGACTTATGTAAATGCATACCGCTGTACAACTTGTGTAGTGATGCTAAATAGTAATAGGAATATATCTATAATATAAAAAGAATGCAACATTACATTGTACATTTTTAAGTAATAAAAGAATAATTCATTAACGCGAATCTCTAGATGAGTAATGTATACAATCATGTGATGTTATTTATGCCAACGGATGTAAGTCATGAAACAATTGTAATGGAATTATGTATTGTGTAATACTCTTGTGAAACTCGAATTGAGTTACTAAATTATAAATAGGCTTAATCATTATTGACAAAGATGATTTATGAATTTTGTGTAGCTTGCTAAATTATGCAGGTCAGAGGAGAGAGATTTTATAACAATGTAATGTAATCGAATGACCACTAGGCAGGAAGCCGAGTTGATTTCTATAGGATAATCTAAATGTAAAATCATGTCCATTTCAACTGTCAACTAACTAGCTTAAACCTTCTGTTCCATAAAACACTTTTTGTTTTATTATTTCAGTTTAATAATTGTCAAGTTAAATTCAGTTTAATTCAATTAAAATACAAGTCTTACTCTCAGTATTTACCATCGACATTTATTTATCACTACACCATACACACTATCTGTACAAATCATTTAGGTAAACCTTAGTTCATTCCGCGAAGCATTTCTCTACATTTAATAATATAATCTTTGTTTTTGACTGTTGATGTAAGTGAATCGATTATCAAATGTGTCGAATAAAATTTTTAATGCCAAATAATTTAAAAAATTAGAAAATTACTTGCAAGTCTTTTTATTAAAAAAAATATATCATACAATTATATAGCATAATATAATTAATTACCTACTTACAAGAGAATGACGCGACATAATACATATCTAGATTTCAAAAAGACCCATTTCAAAAAATATCACTCGGATTTTCAATAGCACAGGTTCAAAGTAACTTGACTGCATTTTTCGTTGTTTGGTGACAGTGACCCGCCAAAGTTTATAAAAATTGAAACTTTTCCCCCTTTTTACTTCTAGTTATTTACTTATTTCGATAAAATTTGAGTTTTTTTAATCCTTAGACTATTTTTTTAAAAATTTAATTCAGGATTTTTTACAATTTGAAAATTTTCATTGTTTTCAAAACATTGGTTTTATAAATCAAGCCTCAAAAATTGGGTTTTTAAAAATAGTTTTGAAGAAATTAGGGATTTACGATTTTAAATGTTTTATCACAATCGGATAGAAGCTGCAGAAGTTATAGGGCGGCAAATTTTCAAAATTTGAATTTTCTTAAACTTTAGTGTGTCACTGTGACCAAACAACGCAAAATGCAATGAATTCACTTTAAATGTGTACTATTGAAAAGTAGTGTGATTTTTTGAAAAGGGTCTCTTTAGAATCCGGGTACATCAAGTCACGTCATTCCTTAGTTAACATTAACAGCAATCTTTATAATTTCAAATTTTGAAATTCAACGTTCATGAAATTATTTGTCTTAATAAGTATCCAGGTATTATTGGATGTGGGAGTTATGTTTGGTTCCTTTTAACACAAATTGTTTCCAAAACCAACACCGAAACCCGAAATCACTATATATCCCGGGCGTTTTTTTAAACCAAAACCAACACCGGTGCGTTTGCTATATGCAAATATTGCTCATGCTATTGGCAATTAAAAAGGTACAGTATATCCTGCTCCAAAACCAACAAATCACTATATATCCCGGGCATTTTTTGATGCGATTGCTATATGCAAATATTGCTCTTGCTATAGGCAACGGAAACAGTATATCCTGCTCCAACTTGACATACATATTATGCATTTTTTTAAGCGCTGACCGTTTGCTACATTGCTCATAGGCAATGGTGCACCCGGGTTGCATGTGACATGGAGGAGGAATGGGTAGGAATGTTTTGCTATATGGTTTTCAGTATGTAGCTATACAGTAGACACCTGCGTATCGATCCGTCGCTTTGTCCATCTCACTCGCCCCTGTTCGGTCCTCGGGCTCGTTACTGTACACCTGTCTGTATATGCAAGATGTATATTATATAAGCTTGCACATACTTTCTTATAGATCGATAAATCAATATATATTATTTCAAAAATCAATAGAAAATGCTGTATTTTCTCCAAAACAGAACATTTGACTTACAACGTTTATTATGTACGTTAGGTAATAAAGGTACAATATACAAAAGTATGTTGCTAGTATGCTATGTCATGGTTCGGTTGCGGCTTCGGCTTTGGTTCTGAATTTGGTTTTTGTCTTCGCATTTTGTCCGGGGGCCCGCCACTGCCATGGGTAGGGCTCTACCGCTGCCTGTGACCCTCCGCTCTACTGCTGCCCTGAACTTACTGTCGCTGCCTTAGGGTTGTCATAATGCCCTTGGCCCGGCACGATATCCTAGGAGCTGTCATGGTTTTCTGCGGTCGGTAATTCTTAAGATGCTGGAGTAAGATGTGAGGTAAGGTCTTTGATCTTTAGAAGGTATGGTGAGACGTTCTGGGAGATGCTTGGGTTAGATGTCGCATGTATTAAGATGCCACAAGATGTATGCTATATAATATGCTGTAAAATATGCTTTATAACATGCTTTATATTACACCTCAAATGTTAGTGTTAAAGTGTGATATATCAAATCAGCAGGACGAAATACATCATGAAACTCATTTTCACTCTTCTTGAAGAAAGTTTAACTTTTTTCAAAATTTTCTAAAATTTTAAAAACTGTTTTAAAATTTTAAATGTCTCAATATTAACTTATAAGGTTTTGACTAAGACTGAACAGGCTTGTAAGTCTTACTTTTTTAAGATGTTTGAAAGTAGTCCGGGCTTAATTGGACCAATACTCATGGAAAAATGACATTTTCCCACCCCACCGCCCCCTTCAATGATAAACCAATGAAATAATGGAAGATACACGGTATTTCTAAAGCACATTACTTACATTGCACTGACTCATGTCGTGATAAGCAAGAAACATAGTAAAAAAATCAATATATTGATTGCATGAGAATAGAATAAATATATAAATTTCATGAGAATAGCATGAGTCATGACGGATTCATTTGTTTGTTTCGGTAGGAGTTGAGGAAATAAAGCATGTTGGTTGGATTTAAACGTTTTGTTTAATTGTATGAAGTATAACAAGTGTACGTGGATCGTGCACAAGCTATGTCGCATGAAACAGAAATTGTTGGCTTCAGGACACTTAAATGGTCTGTATGGAGATCCATTTGTCTTTTGAATTGAACTACATTTTATATGAATTTTTTTCGTGACCAATGCATATATTTTTATAATAAACCCATCAAAACATGTCTTTAAATGCCAATTTTTGTTTATTACAGTTTTAAAAATTTTGTTTACAATTTTTTTAAATCTTATTTTCTAAAATGTTTACAAATTATTTTTCTTACTATTGGTTTTTCAAACTTAAGCATTCTAAAATGTTTACAAACATAATTATTTTTTGTTTACAAACTTTATTTTATATTCACGAACTTAATTATTTTTATCCTAAATCTATTTGTAAAAATGTCTTACAAACCTAATTATATTTTTAACTATTTGTAAAAATGTTTTTTAAGCTTCATTTGTTTTTTGGTTTACAAACTAAAATTATTTTTTCTACAAAGTATTTTTATAACATTATTTGTTTTTATTGAGTATGTTTAAATTTGTTTTACGACTTTTTAAATTAGTTTTCTACAAACTAGTTTAGAGAAATGTTTTCTACAAACTAAATTATTTTTTTTTCCTAAATGTATTTGTAAAATTGTTTTACAAACCTAATTATTTTTTTTACAAAGTTATTTATTTTTCTACAAGGTATTTGTATGTTTAAAATTATTTGTTTTTACTGAGTATGTTTTTCCTTTTTTTAATCATGTTGCTACAAACTAGTTTAGAAAAACGTTTTTACAAAGTAATTTTTGTTGTTGTCACTATTGTGGTTTTCATTAAGTTTAAGATATTTTTAAAACAAATTATTTGTCTTATGTGTGAAACCCGTAGAATAAACTTAAGTTTATGTTATTGTTGTCTGGATAATATCTGTTCACATCTAATCCATAGAATGCAATTTTGTCTACATTCATTAAATACAATTTATGATCGATTGATCTAATTAGGTTTACAGGCAATCGTTTTTTTTGCATGTTAATAGCTGTTTTATAGGTTTCAAATGTACACGATTTTTAACTATTGCTTAAAATTCCCTTGTATTTTAATTCGTCATGCCCGCCAAATGACCTTATAGCATATTCCTTGGCTCTGGAAGCTGCAACTTTCCAAATATCTATGTCCTCAATCTTCCATTTCCCGCTAACCCCGGCATTATGACCAACCAAATCAGGATACTCTGCCAGCAATGCATGCCCTGTCGGCAATTTAGAGTAGTCCACAAAGCTTTTGCATTTGTATAGGTCTTTAAAGTGTGTATTATTAGGATCAAAAATCTACGAAATAAAAGAAACGTTTAATTAGTTTTATTTTTAAGTAATTGCTGTATAACTTATGTAAATTTATTTAATGCTTTAAGATAAATAAACATTACTTGCCTGGAAAATATGGCTGTTTACGTTCTGGTATGGGATGTCCATCTTGAAATACAGCAGGTGATGTAAGATAACTGTACGGGAACGGAATTTTTGCAAATAGCAGTTTAATATTTTCTTTTGTATTGGAAACTCCAGCCGGAACCATTTCCGGAAAACACTGATCAATCAATGTCAAACTTTTACATTTTTCTGTCACCACATCGACCAAGTTGGCTAAACTGTTTTTCACAAATTGACAGCAGTCAATTAATTTTATTTTGACTCTTCGATCTATTTCTTCTATTGTTTCTGTATTGTCACTTCCCATATTTTTATTAAGTGCTGGTAAAGTTTTATTTTTATGCGCAATTGTCATTTGCACGAATTTCTCTGACGATTTTGCAATAACATGCACATCCTCAGCATCAAACATTTCTTGTTCCAATGCATTTACAAGCAGATGCATATCAAAACCGGTTGAATTGTGACAAACACGTACAAGTTCATGTTTGTATTTTATCTTGAGGTTGCATGACTGACACAGAGCAGCAATGTATGTACCTTCTGTGTGGTTATAATGAAAAGTTTTAATTACAGACTGCTTTGCTTTGCCATTTACTGCATCAACTGCTCCAGCGAATCCGCCAATTTCATCTCCAAGTTCTTTAATATATTTGTCCATTGAATCTTCATCAAACGCTTTTGCGTAGCTTCGCTTTTTTTTGTTCTTTATAGCAGTAAATTTTCGATAACAAAGTTCACAATGTGTAGCTGCTTTATGTTTTTGCAATGTTTCAGCATCTGGTTTGTTGAAATTATTGGTATTTCGAATTTTACTCACAAGTTTGTCAGCCCAATTGAATACAGACTTGTAAAAATGCTTGACTGGATTTTCTCCATTGAAATAATTTGCATGAACAATTTTCATATCAGATGTTGTCGTTTTCACAATAACAATGGCATAACTTGCTGGTTTAAATTTAGACACTATTGTTGTTGCTTTTTTCTGTTTTTCTAAAGGCACAGCAAACGTCTTGCAGTCGTAGAGTAATATGTACGGCACTGGTTATGTCATATGTTTATTTTTAAATTTAATCCTGAATTTTTTATCAGGAAAATCATATATTTGCTCTTTCACTTCTTTACAGCTGTGTTTTAATAACTGTTCTTGAGTTTTTTTGAACCAAAAACACTCTTGACAGAAGTACAAACGTTTATGTTGTACTATATGTCCAAGAAATCGATTTAGGTCTTTTATCAGAACAAAATGGCAACGTTTTTCTTGTTCATCGTTTTCATGAATCAGGAACAAATTTATAACTTTTGTAGATTTATGTACACTTTTATAGTTGAGAACTATATTTTTTCCTTCATGTGTAAAAACACTGATATCGTTTTTTTCTTCAAACAATGGAATGTCTTTATGCACATTAACACCAGCGTCACTTATCATTGAAAAGTCAAAGTTGCACAGATATTTTTTCCATAGTTCAACTCTGTACAGCTCAATTCTTTTTGATGGTTTCTTACTATCTTCACTAAGCTGAGCTTCCTTTTCAACGAAGGCTTGTCGTAAATTGACTTCATATTCCATGTACACGCCTGCAGCAATGCAGTACTGGAAGCATTTTCCATCTTTGTTGTTAATATTTACAATTTCTTGTTTCTTTAATGGCATCTTAAGATGTCCGCGTATTTTTGAATTTTTTAACAACGAAAGTTCACCCATTTTAACTTGAAATGAAACAATTCTAATAATTCGCCATCCACTTCCAAGTTCAGTGAAATTATTCTTTTCTTCTATAATTTCGTCAGCAGCTTCAAGCAAAAGAGAATCTATTTCGTTTGAATCGTGAAGGTCAAAAGGTCTGGAATCGAAGAATATAGTTTCTTCATGTGTAAACGTATGATCGGCGTCCTAAATATCCTTTTCAATTAACACATCAATTCCAATAATGACACTCATGGCTTTATACACAACCAAGTTTTCATTCAAAAGTTTTTCAGTTGGATTCTTTACAAATTCAGAAATATCTTAAATGCTGGTAATTTCATCTGTTGGTTCATATAAATACTCTTTGACTGCGCCAAGATGTGATCTTGAAGTTTCTTTGAAAAACGACAAGTCAATTTCATGCCTGGCATCTAAGTGGCCTCCTCTCTGCCCAATACGAGTACACGCATGCGCAGATTTGCATGGAGTATACATTTCACAGTCTTTGCAGTAATGAAAGCGCTCAACGTGATGGTAGTAAGGGTACCATTTACGAGTATCGTAAGAACATCCAGCCATAGGACAATTTAGTAGCTGCAAACAAAACAATCAATATTCAGTAAAGATTTAGATTATTTTTTTTTTAGTTCAAATGAGCGGAAAACTAGCGCTCACTTTTTTTAAGTTCAAATGAGCGCAAAAATAGCGCACATTTTTTTGAGTTCAAATAAGCGCAAAAATAACGCTTAAATGAGCGCAAAAAGAGCGTTTACTTTTTTTTGAGTGAAAAAGAGCGCTCATATTTTAAACCTAAACAATTTGACTCATTTTTAAAAAAATTGACTCTGTTTTTACAATTCAGCTAATATTTTTCAAAATTTTTACTCTATTTTTAAAAAATTGAGCTTGTTCTTAACTCATTTTTAAAAAATTGACTGCGTTTTTACAATTTAGCTAATATTTTTCGCAAAAAGCTCTCTATTTTTATGAAATTTAGCTTGTTTTTTTAGAATTTTCACTTATTATTTTAAAATTTCACTCTGTTTTCTTAAAATTTGACTCCGTTTTTCAAAATTATACTCCATTTTTAAAAGAATTAATAATTTTTTTCAAAAATTTGACTTAATATCAAGACAATTTTCAAGGCAAAATGATTAAATTGTAAGACAAATGTCTTAAGTAATCCGGCTCTGTGGCCGAGGGGAGATTGTCTCTATCCTCGATAACTCGGCGTTTCTTTTTGACCAGCTCGAGCGAATCCTTAGCCGGTAGCGTACTTGCGTCTCGCTGCGCAGAAGTTAGAGTAGTGGAAGTGATTGATGGGGGGAGGTGTGTGGGAACTTTGTGTGAGTAACTAAGGGAAATGTAGTGTACTACTGCTCATACGTGTGTAGAGACGTAGGTAGAGTACTAATTGCGCCTAGCAGGCTAACAGCTACTTTCCCGTGCTTCAGCATAGTTACAATATCACTCAGCAGACCATTCACTGCGCCTCTCATTGCATAGCATCTGCTATTTCTCTCATGCTGTGTCGATGTGCTTGACGTATGTACTTGGGGCAATCAGGTTGGGTGTACTCGTTTGCATTTTGGTTCGGTCGTCGAAATACATTCTTGTGCATATACCCTTCTCTGTAGTCCTCCGAAAGGAAAGATAGCAAAACCTGAAGCTTGCTTCAGGTAGCTCCTGAAGAGGAGGGTAATCTACCTAGACTGTAAAGAGGTCAGCAGTAACATAAGCTACTATCCATAATATACATACTAGTTCGTAAGACACCAGCGGTGTGTAACTGTAGCAGACTTCCTTCGGGAGCGCTCCATAGGTGGTGTTCAGACTTTGGTCGATCATACCGAGGGGAAATGTTTGTTTACATTCACACTGCTAGTACAGTAAATTGCACTGGGTTATAGGTTATATACCTGGAGGATCCGATAAGTGCTACATATGAATGAATGAATGAAATGTCTTAAGTATTAGAGAAAAAACACACAATTTAAGGAAACTAGTAAGTTCAAATCACAGCTTATTTCAAAAAATAAGCCTAATTCAAAAAACCAATAACAAATCAATGGACTTACGATATATTTAGGATCCTCCGCTCGCGGCTAAGTTTTTACAGCGCATGGAAATGTGAATGTTTCCTCCATTACTCTAATATTGGTTTTCGCCACTCACTGTACAATCTTTTTAAATACTTAAAAAGTTTTAAAATGCACAGAACCAACAGCAATCCAGAGATGAGAAATATAGAGAGATAGGGCAGTGGCTTTATGGCCTGTTCACTTCTTCGCCTTTTTTTTAGCCAATCAGCGATGCCGCTGGAGTTTTGAACAACTAATCAACGATGCTGCTAGAGCATGTTGAAATTCTGTACCGCGAAACGTATGCTTCGTAACGGGAGCGAGGAAATCTCAGAAAGGTTTATCCTTGCAGGACATAACCAGGCAGGGCTTCTGAAGTGAAAACGCCATACAGACTCTGCCCTATCTCTCTATATTCCTCATCTCTGACAGCAATCCAATCGATAAATACAATAGTCCAATATATTGAGCGATTTCAGGCTTTCCGCCGGGATCAATTTTGCTCTGCTTCAGCAGGGACCACAGCAAAAACTGAACCGACTCGGTTTGCGATTAGGTCATCTGTTGCCTATCCAGATACTCCGTCTCTTTTATCAAGACTAACCAAATCAGATGTTTGTTCACTAAACTGTACATACACCGACTCTTTATTTAAATACATACAAGACATGTAGAAATAAACAGACAGCGTGGTTTTAAGCAAGAATCATTTAGCTAATTTTTTTTTAGTCAAACAAATTAACCTCATTTTTGCTAAAACATTTTTTAAAATTTGGCCTCATTTTTTTAAATTTAGCACATTATTTTTTAACTTAGATCAGTTTTTTGGGATTTGGCCACATCTTTTTTGGATTTGGCTTCAGTTTTTTAAAAATTTAGTTCAGCTTGTAGGAAATTTAATTTATTTTATAAAACTTCAACTCAGTTTTTTAAAATTTGCCATATTGTTTTTTAAATGTGACTCATTTTCTAATAAATATGGCTCATTTTGTTAAAACTTGGCTCATTTGTTTTCAAAATTTAGTACATTTTTTAAACTTTTTGCTCATTTTAAAAACAAAACTACTTATTAGGTTAGTTGACAGAAAGCAGATTTATAAGTAACCGCTGACCGCATACATCCACATGCAACGATTTACTTTGTGCTTATAAACCTATTTGTACCTATTTGTCAAAAGACAAATGGATCTCCATACAGACCATTTAAGTGTTCTGAAGTTAACAATTTCTGTTATATGCGACATAGCTTGTGCACGATCCACTTACACTTGTTATACTTCATACAATTAAACAAAACGTTTAAATCCAACCAACATGCTTCATTTCCTCAACTCCTACCGAAACAAACAAATTAATCCCTCATGACTCATGCTATTCTTATGAAATTTATATATTTATTTTATTCTCATGCAATCAATATATTGATTTTTTTACTTTGTTTTTTGCTCATCACGACATGAGTCAGTCCAATGTAAGTAATGTGCTTTAGAAATACCGTGTATCTTCCATTATTTCATTGCTATATCATTGAGGGGGGCGGTGGGGTAGGAAAATGTCATTTCTACATAAGTATTGGTCCGATTAAGCCGGGACTACTTTTAAACATCAAATTCAGGACCAAAGCCGAAGCCGCAACCGAACTATGACATAGCATACTAGCAACATACTTTTGTATATTGTACATTTATTACCTAACGTACATAATAAACGTTGTAAGTCAAATGTTCTGTTTTGGAGAAAATACAGCATTTTCTATTGATTTTTGAAATAATATATATTGATTTATCGATCTATAAGAAAGTATGTGCAAGCTTATATAATATACATCTTGCATATACAGACAGGTGTACAGTAACGAGCCCGAGGACCGAACAGGGGCGAGTGAGATGGACAAAGCGACGGATCGATACGCAGGTGTCTACTGTATAGCTACATACTGAAAACCATATAGCAAAACATTCCTACCCATTCCTCCTCCATGTCACATGCAACCCGGGTGCACCATTGCCTATGAGCAATGTAGCAAACGGTCAGCGCTTAAAAAAATGCATAATATGTATGTCAAGTTGGAGCAGGATATACTGTTTCCGTTGCCTATAGCAAGAGCAATATTTGCATATAGCAATCGCATCAAAAAATGCCCGGGATATATAGTGATTTGTTGGTTTTGGAGCAGGATATACTGTACCTTTTTAATTGCCAATAGCATGAGCAATATTTGCATATAGCAAACGCACCGGTGTTGGTTTTGGTTTAAAAAAACGCCCGGGATATATAGTGATTTCGGGTTTCGGTGTTGGTTTTGGAAACAATTTGTGTTAAAAGGAACCAAACATAACTCCCACATCCAATAATACCTGGATACTTATTAAGACAAATAATTTCATGAACGTTGAATTTCAAAATTTGAAATTATAAAGATTGCTGTTAATGTTAACTAAGGAATGACGTGACTTGATGTACCCGGATTCTAAAGAGACCCTTTTCAAAAAATCACACTACTTTTCAATAGTACACATTTAAAGTGAATTCATTGCATTTTGCGTTGTTTGGTCACAGTGACACACTAAAGTTTAAGAAAATTCAAATTTTGAAAATTTGCCGCCCTATAACTTCTGCAGCTTCTATCCGATTGTGATAAAACATTTAAAATCGTAAATCCCTAATTTCTTCAAAACTATTTTTAAAAACCCAATTTTTGAGGCTTGATTTATAAAACCAATGTTTTGAAAACAATGAAAATTTTCAAATTGTAAAAAATCCTGAATTAAATTTTTAAAAAAATAGTCTAAGGATTAAAAAAACTCAAATTTTATCGAAATAAGTAAATAACTAGAAGTAAAAAGGGGGAAAAGTTTCAATTTTTATAAACTTTGGCGGGTCACTGTCACCAAACAACGAAAAATGCAGTCAAGTTACTTTGAACCTGTGCTATTGAAAATCCGAGTGATATTTTTTGAAATGGGTCTTTTTGAAATCTAGATATGTATTATGTCGCGTCATTCTCTTGTAAGTAGGTAATTAATTATATTATGCTATATAATTGTATGATATATTTTTTTTAATAAAAAGACTTGCAAGTAATTTTCTAATTTTTTAAATTATTTGGCATTAAAAATTTTATTCGACACATTTGATAATCGATTCACTTACATCAACAGTCAAAAACAAAGATTATATTATTAAATGTAGAGAAATGCTTCGCGGAATGAACTAAGGTTTACCTAAATGATTTGTACAGATAGTGTGTATGGTGTAGTGATAAATAAATGTCGATGGTAAATACTGAGAGTAAGACTTGTATTTTAATTGAATTAAACTGAATTTAACTTGACAATTATTAAACTGAAATAATAAAACAAAAAGTGTTTTATGGAACAGAAGGTTTAAGCTAGTTAGTTGACAGTTGAAATGGACATGATTTTACATTTAGATTATCCTATAGAAATCAACTCGGCTTCCTGCCTAGTGGTCATTCGATTACATTACATTGTTATAAAATCTCTCTCCTCTGACCTGCATAATTTAGCAAGCTACACAAAATTCATAAATCATCTTTGTCAATAATGATTAAGCCTATTTATAATTTAGTAACTCAATTCGAGTTTCACAAGAGTATTACACAATACATAATTCCATTACAATTGTTTCATGACTTACATCCGTTGGCATAAATAACATCACATGATTGTATACATTACTCATCTAGAGATTCGCGTTAATGAATTATTCTTTTATTACTTAAAAATGTACAATGTAATGTTGCATTCTTTTTATATTATAGATATATTCCTATTACTATTTAGCATCACTACACAAGTTGTACAGCGGTATGCATTTACATAAGTCATACGCTGTATAGATGGAAAACATGTGTACAGATACTTGCAAATCGAGATGCGAATGTGGGTCGCTCATGCACGACTGGCCAGAGTGCATAAGGAACTTCTTTTAATTTGCCTTTGATTACAAAATTTTGTATTCAATCTCCCTTTCACTTTTCCTGTATGATTTAATACGTAGATACAAGAAATGCTTATTATTATTCAACATATTTGACTTTATTATTGTAAGCGTGCATATTAAAAAATCTGAATAAAAGCCGTTTCGACTCGCGATCGAGACATCATTAGATCAGACACAGCTAGACTGCTACTATGTAGGTTTTCTACCCTACACATATTATTACTACTTTATTTTACACCAATCTTCCCCTCTTGTTGCCAGTATACAACAAAAATGGTGTTTCTTTTTTTTTCTGCGAGAAGATTTTTCCTTTTTTCTATTTCTTTACCTAGCCTGTATTACCTTGTACGTTGCACATACTTATTTTTAATGGTCGCTTGGGGACTTACGAAGTAATATATTTGGAGAACAATACTCTGGGTCACACTAACGAACGCCTCCGCCAGGTGGAATGGTTGTGTGCGTACAATTTCTATACATTCCTTTTGATTCCCAATGACGACACCCTTTCTTTCCCACGTATCAGATATTAATAAGCTCAAACAATTACAGTCGCAGTTAAAAGTTGTTTCAATAAACGATAGAATTTTATTTGAATTTCAAAACAAATATAAAGTTAGTTTCGTAGCAAAAACAGACGCAGTCTCCCCAACACGATTACACACTTGGCAAGGAGTTTACGAAGTATATAATCAACATACAAGCGACGTACTTGTCCTTCTTGAGAAAAAAGCGAACGACCTCCCGCATGAGAAAATAAAGCATGTCTGCTTTCTGTTTTAAGAATTATATGCACTACTCCTTAATCAAAATTACGCACTACCTAAGCGTACACCTTTTCCCTAAGAAGTTATAGACACCTTGTCATCAAACCCTGACGCCGCTACTTTTACACCAACAGGCCCATTACCACCACCTGACAGCACTCCTTCAGCTCCTCCTCTTACGTCAGACAAAGAAACTCCTTTTCAATCAATTCACAATTCTGATTTTGACAATTCGATTGTGAATGCAAATATTGAAGACCAGCAGACAAAAAAACCAACAACAGCTGATGTAAAAAACAACGATAAAAAAAAAAGACAAGACGAAAAAAAAAATGGCGACGTATAATTTGTTACCAAAATTATCCTCCTTAACTGACTCCCAAAATTACATAGACCTATTAAAAACATGGCTTGCTGCCTCAGACGTCACGGAAAAGAAGTAACAAAAAGGCATCTTGCCTTGGGGCTAGACACAGTAACTGGACGTTACTGGTAATCACTTCATCGAACAAAGATTGATAACGACACAACTTCTTTTGACCAACTAGTGAATATATTTCTTTGAGAGTTTTCCACCCAACGGGGAATGACAAGACAAGATACTCTTTCTACAGTACAGAAACCAAGCGAAAAAGCGTCTTCATTTTTGATAATGATTCGATATCACATTGAAGAACACCTAAAGTCTTTAGATGAAAAAACCAAAGTCAGTATTGCTATTAACAAGTTTCAGATCCCCCTTATAAATTTTATTAAAGCTCAAACCCCTCTAACTACATAGGACGACTTATCAAACATTGTACGCAACTACAAAGAGGGATCAATGGCAATTTATTCACCAATATTACCTAGTGCTTTGTCAATAGTGAAAAGTGAAATCAGCAGTATAGGGAACGGAGATATCAAGCTTTTTATGAATCAACTCAGCCAAATGGCACTTGAAGTTAATCAAATAAAGAACAATCAACGTTACAACTACAGCAACCGTGGACGTACTAATAACAACAACAATAGACGAGGTCGGGGAAACGGCCGAAGTAACTTCAATTCTAATTCATACAATAATAGAAGACCACACGAACAACAACAACAACGACTACCCCAATGTTATAATTGTCAGCGCTACGGACATATTAAACCTGAATTCCGTCAGCCAGGTGGTGGTGCCCACAATTCTACTTGACAAAATCACTAGCAACGATATGCTCCACAGTACCAGCCGTACACCCTTCAAGTTAAGATTCAACAGTTGGACTCCTCGGAAAACTTCCCAGGCATGACTCCTATAAATTCCACGTACTTTCTAAACAGTCAGTAAGCCATCATTTCAAAATAAACTCCCCTCAAATAAAACTTGCAATTGAAACGTTACATTCTGATGTGAAGATCCCTATGAAAATCATTGACAAAGATGTTTTTGCTCAAGTTGACTCCGGAGCTACAATAAGTGTGATCTGTAGAACTCTCTTTCCATCCAATATAAATTTTCCTTTTATTCCAAATAATCATATTCAACTTACAGCTTATGGTGGTACCAGTATACCTGATTCAGGCTTTGTGAAAATACCAATTACCATTGGATCCATGCAAGTTAACTATCCCTTCCTAATAACCAACACCCAAAATAACAAGTTATTATTGAAAATGATTTCCTTGAATATTAAAAAGTAGATACCAGCCATCAAAAACGACAATTAATTTCCTCACATTTTGGAATAGTCAACTTTGTTTCCTCAATAACACGAATTTTAAATCAATTAGGAATCCTCCCAGAATCGTATACAGCAGTAAATCACATCACCACAATACCAAGAAAAATTATAAACACAACAAAAAAATTATGGCCAAGGCAAAATGATGCATTTCGATCACCTCGCCCTAATAATAAAAACAATCTAATACCTGTTCCCGTTGCTCAAAATATATTACGCCTAGCTACCTCTGTTACTCTCCCAGCCAGATCTACTTCCACACTCCCTGTTAAATCTGATGTACATTATTCCACAAACCAAATTCTACTCCCCTCAGAGCGTATATACCGCACTAATCGTATTTTAATTCCTCGCGCAGTTCTCTCTCCTAGTTGTAAATTCATAGTTGCAACCAATCCAACTACACATACTGTTACCTTTCCTTCTAACTGCCGATTAGGTATTATATCTCCTATATTTCAAGCTGATGTTGTGCCTTCCCAAACCAATCTAAATTCAATTACTCAGATGAAGAAACCTGAGGTTATACTTTCCAAGATTGATATATCTCCTCATCTCTTAGCGCATGAGAAGCAAACTGTAATAAATACAATTGAAGAATATTCTGATATTTTTTCCTGGCATGGAGAGTTAGGAAAAACAGAACTTATTGAATTGGAAGTTGACACAGGTGACAGTTCTTCAATAAAGCTCAGACCATATAAAACAAGCCACTTTTAAAATAAAATTTTAAAGGAACATATTCAGAAGCTATTAAAAGAAGAAGTCATAGCTCCATCAATGTTCAGTTGGAGTTCCCCTGTAGTAATCGTAAAAAAATAATTGATGCCAGCGGTAAACAAGAGCATCGAGTATGCGTCGATCTGCGTGGAGTCAACGCGGTCACAAAACCCTTTGTGTACCCTATTCCTTCTAATAATACTATTCTCTCAAGACTAAAAAACAAAGCATATTTTTCTTCCCTTGACGCCGCCAGTGGATTTCACGCTATTTCAGTTAAAAAAGAGCATCGTAAAAAGCTTGCTTTTATAACCGAACATGGTTTGTTTGAGTTCCTAAGAATGCCATTCGGGGCTAGGAACAGCCCAAGTTATTTTTAACGCTTTATTGACGTAATGCTGGCCAACAATATGTACGAAATCGCTTCCTCATATATTGACGACATCGTTGTGTACTCGTCTACTTTCACTGATCATGTGAATCACTTAAAATGAATTTTTCAACGAATCAGAGATGCAAAAATAAAACTTAAACCCACCAAATGTCGCTTTGGATATGACAAAATCTCGTGCTTTTGTCATACTATATCCAGCTATGGAATAGTTCCGAATGATGAAAATATAGCTGCAATATTGAATTTGCCTAAGCCTACCAAGCTTAAGGAACTGCAATCAGTCCTAGCCAGTTTCAGCTACTTCCATAAATTTATTTGCAATTTTAGTGCAAGAGTCGAACCTTCGCGTCAGTTATTAAAAAAGGATGTCCCGTTCATTTTGTCTCCAGCATGTGAAACTGCGTATGTCGACCTAAAAACCGCTCTGACGTCATCGCCTTGTTTAGCTTATTTTGACGCTACCCTGCCTACTTTTGTTACTACTGATGCTTCTCAGTCAGGCCTTGGTGCTATATTAGAACAATCCCGGAACGGACGTCGCCGTCCAGTTGCATATATCAGCCGTTTTCTGACATGTGCCGAATCCAAGTGTAATACAACGGAATTAAAATTACTAGCCATGACATGGGCTACCCAGAAATTAAAAGAGTATTTAATCGGGCTTCCATTTATCCTTCGAACTGACCACTGTGCTATTTGTAGCATCCTTCGCCGCCGTAAAATTGAAATGTCACCTAAGATGACCCGAATGACTCTCAAGCTCTCTGAATTCGGAATAACAGAAATACAGCATATAAAAGGATCATTGAATCACACCCCAGATTTGCTCTCCCGTCTTAGTCGTACTCCTGAGCGGGAAACCATTAACATTTCCACGCTGGATTCTCTTTCACATTACCCTCAACATTCGACTTCCTGGATTCAAGACATCATTACTAGATTTGAGACAAACTCCACAACCCCACGTGATAAAAAGAAATATGTCTACATTTCAAATGAACTTTACTATATCAACCCTCGCAAGGGATTACAATATCTTTTCTGCGTTCCCAGCAACGCTATTTCGGATTTACTTAAATCATTTTATGATGACCTGTTGAGTGGCCATTCTGGTATGACCCGTACTTACCTAAAAATTCGGGCTCGATTCTTTTGGCCTACTATGAAGACCGATATTTTTCATTCCATTCAGTCCTGCCTAAAATTCCAGGCTAAGAAATCAATCAGCCGCAAGCCTTATGGATCCTTCCAATATCTCCCTATACCCTTGGCTCCACGACAACGCTGGATCTTGGATATGGTGGTCCCTCTTGTTCGTTCTTTTTTCGGAAAGAAGTATATTTTAACGGCACGATTACCTTTCTAAATGGCTTGAAACCCGTGCTGTTTCGGACGGAACGTCCCAGCAATTTGCAAAATTTATATTAGAAGTTTTGATTTGCCGTCACGGAGTTCCATCCATGATTCAGACTGACCGTGGCAGTAACTTTACGAATGAAGTCTTCTCTCACCTTATTAAAATGATGGGTTCTACGCATCAAATGTTTACTATCTTTCACCCGCAGTCCCAAGGTTCCCTGGAACGCCAACATGGACCTTTGAAGACAACACTGTCCATGTATGTGAACGACACACACCGGGATTGGGATATCTTTCTTCCATTTGCTCAATTCTCTCTTAACACTAGCCCAAACCGTAGTACTGGACTTTCTCCCTTTTACGTTATGACTGGACAATAAGCTGTTCTCCTTCCTGAGGTTGTTCTCCCCCGTGTCCCTGATACTACTATTGTGCACTATTAGCATCATTTTCGTACTATATACACCAGCGTTCAACGTAATTTACGCCACGCTTAGGACTCATATGCTGCCTGAGTTGGTTCTACTTTCACTCCCCACTTATTTGATGTCGGTGACTTGGTATTGTATTACCATCCACGCCATGAAAAAGGTTTATCTCCTTCTCTCCTTCACAATTGAACAGGACCATTTCTCGTCTTACGAAGACATAATGATGTCAACTATGAACTTTAGCATCAAGTTGATTTTCGTGTGCGTGAGATAGTTCATGCTTCTAAACTCAAGAAATTTTATCCACGCAGTCTTCTTATGGGTCAATTTCCATCTCCCGTATCTCCTCCTACCCCGCCGCTATCCTCACATTCTAATGTTGTGACGCATCTCTAAAAACTTCCTTCATATGCTGATGTTACTTAGCACCACCTCTCTTCCCCCAAAGTTGCTCCTGTTTCGTCGTCTGTCCTTCCCCCTATTCGTCGCCGTGGCCGTCCTTGTGTTGATGCTGCTCCTCGCATTGCTCTTCCTGCCTTAATACCACGAGATAATCCCCCGCCCCGTCGCTACAATCTTAGATCTAATCCTCTGTGATTCCTGTTTTACCAATGTTCTGGTGTGTTGCATTCTTTTTCATGCAATTATTATACAACTTTTATTTTTTTTTAACATTTTTTCATTATTAATTTCTTGTGTACCAATCTTTACGTATTTTGAAATTTATTTACTAACAATTTTGTACCTTCATTTTATTTATTTTATTTTGTTTTTACTTATAACACGCTGCGAAAAGCTTTTTTGTATTTTCGGGTGTGTTGCATTCTTTTTATATTATAGATATATTCCTATTACTATTAAGCATCACTACACAAGTTGTACAGCGGTATGCATTTACATAAGTCATACGCTGTTTGGATGAAAAACATGTTTACAGATACTTGCAAATCGAGATGCGAATGTGGGTCGCTCATGCACGACTGGCCAGAGTGCATGAGGTACTTCTTTCAATTCGCCTTTGATTACAAGTTTTTGTATTCCTTTCTATCTCCCTTTCACTTTTCCGTTATCATTTAATACGTAGATACAAGAAATGCTAATTATTATTCAACATATTTGACTTTATTATTGTAAGCGTGCATATTAAAAAATCTGAATAAAAGCCGTTTCGACTCGCGATCGAGACATCATTAGATCAGACACAGCGAGACTGCTACTATGTAGGTTTTCTACCCTACACATATTATTACTACTTTATTTTACACCAATCTTCTCCTTTTGTTGTCAGTATACAACAGTAAATTAATTAATTTTAATCTACCGTATGACTCCCACTAGTCGCCATACATAACAATATATTTCACAGTATGTACTTTAAATGTTATTACAGGCTACAGGCAAAGAGTTTGATTTGCAACCTAATTAGTGCTCCGGAAATTATTTATTTAACTAAAAACTAAATGTTTGTGGATTTTACGTTTAGATGTCAACTTCAACAGTGCGATTTTTATTCAATCACAAAAATATCACCAGTCGGAATATAACCTTTCTACACCAGCGGGAATAATGTGGTACAAGGAATCACAGTATCTTCTCACCTCGTTTGTGAAGAATCAAAATGAACTGTTCCTGTTTTTAGCTCAAAACAAATTTAAAACTGCACAATTTACAAAACAAAATTAAATATTATCTTCATAAACGCGTTGCAAATATTGTAAATAAAACTTTTTAAGCTTAGGGGTTCAGAGTTTTAGAGTTAGGGGTCAGAGGTTGGGTGTTGGAGATTAGGAGTTAAGGGTTAGGGGTTAGGAATTACACAAACCTTTCACACCGCTCCCAAGCTTGCCAAAATCAAAAATTTACGAATTTTAAAAAATCCTCGCATTATTTTCTAGGAAACAGTCTAAGGATTAGAAAAAATCAAATTTTGGCAAAATCCAATTATAATATTGGATGTGTAGGTTAATAGTAGTTTTACGGTATTTAGTAAAATATATTAAAGTATGTAAAAGCACAAGTTAAAAGTTATTCAAGTGAATACGTGCAGGAATTTGATTATGTAGAAGTAATTTAGTATTACAATTATTTATGAATTGTCAATTGGATGAAAATGTTAAATAATAATTACTTACGGAAATGAACATGTAAAATAATCAAATTGTCTTTATTGAAATGTTATGTATGAAATCATGATTGACTAATGACAAATGAGTTGGCATTCCGTATGATTGCAATGTAAAGTCGTTTGAGGGCATTGCTCTTAAACGGCTCGGAAGTACACATATATGAGTACATGTTTTGTACAGGTCATCGGATGTTGGGCAACAGCGGATGTCAATTGTAAAATCGAATGAAATGATGCTAATGACAGTATCGATGAGTTGGAACACCGAGGTTTAATCAGTTGTTAAGTTTTAATTTATACTTAAATTAAGCTTGAAAGTTCAAATCGTAAAGACTTATCTTTTTGCTCAATAAAACTATCTCACAGTTTTATCTAGTCATCCACTAACTCTGTCCATTTGTCTTGCACTTTATTACACAACCAACATTAGTACTTAACAGTCTTTTCATATTAAATAGTAGATATACCCATAAACCCAATAATAATAATGTAGAAATTGTAGAAGCTACAGGGTGCTAAAAAATAAAAATTTTAATTTTTTAAAACTTTGGCGGGCCACTGTGATCAAAAAAAGCAAAATGCAATCGAGTTTTTTTGGATCTGTGCTATTAAAAACTTATATGATTTTTGTTCGTAGTAAGTTTTGGAATTTGCGAGTACCATGCGAAGCCATTCTTTCGTCAGTATCAAAATCACTTCTGTCAAGGAAACAAGTGTATCTACGTTCGAAGACACCCCAAAAAATTTTCATTCATTTAACTAACTGAGTAACTATAATGCGTCGTTTCCCTAGTTTTATGAAATAATGGATAATAGTTTAGCGTATTTTAGTTTAGTGCTTAGCTGTTACTAGTCGGGAGAAAGGTGTCTGAAGGGGTGTCAATCAATGACATTCAGATTAAGGAGATAGAGAACGTTGGAGGAGAACTTACGTCAACTAAGCTTGACTCCACATTGTGGAATTGGTAAACTTAAGGAAGGGTAAAAAATTTGCTTTTTCCCTAAGCGGCGAAGTGTCATCCATGGACGATCCCTATGCACTTTCTTCAGAAAAATCTTTCATAAAATTGCACAAGCACATTGTAATTCCTACCTATCTACATAATTTACGGGAATTTTGAAAATCTTTCAATACTGGACCAATTTCATCGAGCCATATATCATTGGAAAGCTAATCACCAGTAGAATTCAAATAACGGAACGAGCCTCCATTATAACAAAACGTTTTCAAAATAACGGTCATTTAATTTTTAATTGCCGCCAAAAATGTGTTGTATGGGTCACAATCAAAAAACAAAAAAAATGGTGTCTGCTTATTTTTGAAGAGCTTTCCAATGATATATCACTCGACACAATTCGTTAACTTTTTTTAATTTGCAATTATGTTATTTAAAAACCATTTAAAAACTAATAACGATCGTGCTTCCACACCATGTTCATTATCTTTGCCTATCCAAATATATATCACTTTAGGGTTCCTTTATTGAGTAACCGGGTCGAAATCTTAACTTTTAACATAATATATTAATTATTGGCGGGAAATTCAAAAATTGGAATTTTGAACTTTTGATTGTATTACACAAGTTAATTATAAATAAGATTGATAAAATAACCAAAAACACATTGTGCGGCTTAATTGCTTCTTTTCATTTAAAACATGTAAATTGAAGCTAAAATTTGGAGGCAAATTCAAAATGCTTAATTTTGCTGTTAAGGCTCCCATAAAACAAGGGCTTTAGCCCTTGTTTTTGTAATTAATAAATTACAAATAAAGTAAGCAAAAGATTTGGCCCACCTAAAATTCTAGTATTTGAGAGCCTATTTTAGACTCGTTACAGAAGCTTACTTCATCCTAGAATTTGTTGTTGCCAAAAACTTTGACGTAGAAAAAATTTTAACGCATATTTCTTTGCTCCGTGGTTGCCCGTGGATTAACATATGCTCATGATTAGGAAAGCGTCTACCGATGAGTACGGTTACATTTTATTATTTCGGTAACGTAGCAAGTCGCAATGCCCAAATCCATTTAGATTTAGATACATACCATTTAATGTTAAATGCAAAATCTGTATAAGAATGGCAGTTTTAGAAGTAGCGTTAGGCAGTTTAAATCTGCCGGCAAATCTTAACAGTCAATTTACAGCCTATAAATTGCGGGAAGGTAGCCTTGATGAATTAAATTGTGGCGCTTTCAATGTACAATTGAAGAGTTTTTTGGCAAAACGGGATAAATCCATCAAAGCAAATTTTACAGGAACAACGAATAACAAACAAATAGGGACAGATTAGTTTTTTGAACTCAATTTTTTACTACATGTACTGTACCAGACGAAGCGTTATTACAAGTAGTTTTTAATTCGGGACGGATTCTGGAATTTTTTAGAATATTTTCAAAAACTTTTATTTTATCCCGTTTTGCCAAAAATCGATAACTTAACACGGCAAAAAGTCCGAGATATGAAATTTTACTCGAATGGAAAAAGTAAGGTTTGTGTGTACCATTCAACAAGGGTTGTCAGTATGCCACTTTTTTATGGAAAATACCACCACTTTAGTAAAAACCGGTAAATACCGGTATATAGACGTACGAAAAACTGTAACCGTTTGGATCGTCGTGCCTATCTACTGCTAACTAAAATACTTTTGAAAACCATTTGAATTCTAGCACAATTTGACTAATGCCTCGTTCAGGAATATTGTGCAACAAAACTTTTCTTCGGAACACAAAAAAGATAAAAAATCATATAGACCAAACACAGCAAAATGTCGACAGCACGCTAAACACAACACCGAGTGCATCCAACTATAAAATGAAAATCTATACCTCAAAAACTGCTTAATCAGTTAAATGGTTTTTTCACAGAGGCGTGGCTGACGCCCGAAGCTATGCACTGACGTTACCATTATATTCCTAAGAAAAAAACTTTAGCTGTAATATGCAAAAACGTAATCTGAAAAATTAACATTACAGAGATATACCTGAAAAATTCAAAAATTCATAACTCAAAAACTCTGCTTTATCAGACAAATGTTTTTTCTTAGGTGCAACGCTGACGTCAATAGCTATCGATTAACACTAAAATTACATTTGTGAAAGAAAGACTTTATCTAAAGTATGCAAAAACGTAATCTGAAAAATTAACATTACCAAGATATACCTGGAAATTACAAAAATTCACAACTCAAAAACTCTGCTTTATTAGGCAAATGTTATTTTACAGGTGCGTAGCTGACGTCAATAGCTATCGATGAACACTAACATTAAATTTGTGAAAGAATGACTTTAGCTTAAAAATGCAAAAACGTAATCTGAAAAATTAACATTACAGAGATATATCTGGAAAGTTCATAAATTCATAACTTTAATACTCTGCTTTATGAGCCAAAGGTTTTTTCACAGTTGCTCAGCTGATGTCTTAAGCTATCGATGGACATTAACATTTTATTCCTAAGTAAAAGACTAGCTGTAGTATGCAAAGACGTAATCTAAAAAATTAACATTAGAGATATACCTGATAATTTTAAAAATTAAAAACTCAAAAACCCTGCTTTATCAGGAAAATGTTTTTTCTCAGTTGCTAAGCTGACCACTAAAGCTATCTATAGACTTTAACATTTTATTTGTGACTGAAAGACTTTAGCTGTAGTATGCAAGAACTTAATCTGAAAAATTAACATTAAGGAGATATACCTGGAACTTTGGAAAATTTATTACTCAAAAACTCTGCTTTATTAGGCAAATGTATTTTCACAGGTGCGTAGCTGACGGCTCTGTGGCCAAGAGGAGGTTTTCTCTATCCTCGATAAACTCGGCGTTTCTTTTTGATCCGCTGAGCAAATCCTTAGCCAGTAGCGTATTTGCATCTCGTTGCACAGAAGTTAGTGCAGTGGAAATGCTTGGTGGAGGGAGGTGTGTGAGAACTGTTTGTGCGCAACTAAAGGGAAGTAGTGTACGTTTCCGTTCATTCGTGTGTAGAGACGAAGACGGCGTGGTAATTGCCTCGCAGGCTAACAGCTATTTCTTTGTGCAGTAGCATAGTTGCAATACCATTCAGCAGACCATACATTGCGCCCTTCATTCTATAGCATCTGCTATTACGTTCACGCTGCGTCGATACACGAAATGCAATACGTGGGGTACTCAGGGTTGAGTGTACTCGTCTGCATTTCGGTTTGGTCGTCGAAATACATTTTTGTGCATATACCTCTCTCTGTAGTCCTCCGAAAGGGAAGTCTAATCATTGCTTCTGAAGAGGAGGATAATCTACCTAGACTGCAACAGAGGACGGCAGTGTTATAGCCACAATCCTTTAATAATACATATTAGTTTTTAAGATACCAGCTGTGCATTGTGACTGACTTCCATCGGAAACGCTCCATAGGTGGTGTTCAGACATTCGTGTCGTTCATACCGAGGGGAAATGTTTGTTTACATTCACATGCTAGTACAGTAACTGCACTGGGTTATAGGTATATACCTGGAGAATCCAATAAGTGCTACATATGATGAGGTGCGTAGCTGACGTCAATAGCCATCGATAAATGCTAACATTTTATTCCCGAGTGTAAGACTTCAGCTGTATTATGCAAAGACATAATCTAAAAAATTAACATTACAGAGATATACCTGAAAATTTTAAAAATTCATAACTCCAAAACTCTGCTTTATCAGGCAAATGTTATTTTACAGGTACGTAGCTGACGTTAATAGCTATCTAAAACACTAACATTTTATTACCGAGTGGAAGACTTTAGCTTTATTATACAAAAACGTAATCTAAAAAATTTACATTACGGAGATATACCTGAAAAATTCAAAAATTCATAACTCAAAAACTCTGCCTTATCAGGCAAATGTTTTTTCACAGATGAAAAGGTGACGTCAATAGCTATCGGTAAACACTAACATTATATTTGTGAAAGAAAAACTTTAGCTAAAGTATGCAAAAACGTAATCTGAAAAATCAACATTACCGAAATATACCTGGAAATTCAAAAATTCCTAACTCAAAAACTATGCTTTATCAGGCAAATGTTTTTTCACAGTTGCTGAGCTGACGTCTAAAGCTATCGATATACACTAGCATTATATTTGTAAGTGAAAGATTTTAGCTGTAGTATGCAAGAACGTAGTCTGAAAAATCAACATTACAGAGATATACCTAGAATTTTTAAAAATTCATAACCTAAAAACACTGCTTTATCAGGCAAATGTTTTTTCACACGTACGTAGCTGACGTTTATAGCTATCGATAGACACTAACATTTTATTTCTGAGTAAAAGACTTTAGCTGTAGTTTGCAAAGACGTAATCTAAAAAATTAACATTAGAGATATACTTGAATAATTTCAAAAATTAATAACTCAAAAACTCTGCTTTTCAGGCAAATGTTTTTTCACACTTGCTTAGCTGACGTTTATAGCTATAATTGGAAACTATAATTGTATTTGTGAGTGAAAGACTTTCGCTGTAGTATGCAAGAACGTAATCTAAAAAATTAACATTACAGAGATATACCTGAAACATTTGAAAATTCATTACTTAAAAACTGCTTTATCAGGCCAATGTTATTTCTCAGGTGCGTAGCTGACGTCAATAGCTATCAATGGACTTTAACATTTTATTTTTAAGTGAAAGACTTTAGCTGCTTTATGCAAAGACTCAATCTAAAATATTAACCTTACAGAGATATAACTGGAATTTTCAAAAATTTATAACTCAAAAACTCTGCTTCATCAGGCAAATGTTTTTTTTTAGTTGCTTAGCTGACGTCTAAAGCTATTGATAAACACTAACAATATGTAATATATGTAACGGATTAAAAAATGATTGTAAAGGCAGTAATAAAACTACAAAAGAATGGAAAGATTGTGTGGATTGCAACCGAACATTTTGGATTCAAAAAGGTTATAAGAATCATTTAGAAAGTCAATGTCAAAGGTTTAAAAAATTTAAAACTTGTAAAGCAAAACTAGTTTTTTACAATAAGTGTTACCTATAGGAACTACACATTTGTAATCACAATAAATATTATTCGTGTGAAGTCAAATGTAATAAGAATGAAAAACAATGTTTTATAGCTTTTGCTACTAATATTGAATTTTGTGAATAGGACTTACATCATCAAGGATTTACACTTATAGCACATAATACAATAGGCTATGACAGTCGTTTTATATTCATTACTGTTTAATAAATGGTATACAACCAGAATTAATTATTACCAGAAACACAAATTAGGTCCTTGCATATTAAAAAATTAAAGATTAGATTCAAGGACAGTTATAATCATATTGCAGATCTACTTTTGAAATCTCCTAAAACATTTGCATTGAAACAATTCAAACAAATAATTATCTAATAAGAATAGCAACTACTTTATTAAAATAATTATAATGATTGTCAATGCGTAATAAATACAGTTAATTGTGGGCTTTTGGTTTTTTGATAGCACATTTAAATAAACCATCAATTAAAGAAATTATATTTATTTTAATATTTAATTTGTTTCTAATTTCTGTAAATAATTCTAAAGTTCTTTCTTCAGGTATTTCTAACCCAACGTAATTAATTAACTTATTTATCATGTTATCTTGCCATTTACCCTCATTCAATCGTATTTTTTTGATATTTCTAGCACTTATATCTTTTAAACTAAAATCGTTAGCATAAGTAAACTTTGTTAAAATAGAACATGTCCATCTAACAACTACTGCTCTTATACACTATAAATTATCATCGTTTTTAATGTTATTACTACATGGTTTGTTTTTAATATCTTCATGTAAGTCAAATATTTTCTAACGTCCCTTAACTTTATTAGTAGTAGTAGGGAAATGTAGATTCTGGCACAAGCTACGAGCAACAAGCAACTTTTAAAAAAACAGCATTTAATCATAATAAAGCAATATTTCATCTCTATTTTTCATAAAAACAAGACAATTTTCAAGAATTTAAAAAAATCACCACTTACCACCTCGGATCAAACTACGAGTACAACTACAAGCCCGTCTCCTGAAACAGATCTTTTAAAATGCCAAAAAATGCAACAAAAATATGAAAAACTAACTTTCCTTTACCTATGAATATGCTTTAGACAGTCAGTAATAAAATGTAAAAAAGGTGTATTTAACTAAATTTTTATATTCTTAAATAAATAACTTAACCTAACTTATCATAACCTAACCTAACCTAACCTAACGGGGCTTTAGCCCCTCAAGGCGACAAAGCCGCCGCTTAACCTAACGAGGTCTTAGGCCTCGCTCTTGATGGCGATCTAGTCACCGTTAAATTTAACTCAATTACAACTGCTGTTAAATTATGATATAGTTAAACACCACAACGTATAATATTACAATATCAACTAGCGTCAGCGTTTAATACTTTTAGCAATGAAGGCCTGTTCGCATATTCGTGTATGTACAGGATGCAATTTACAATTAGGAGTTTTTATACGAATACAATTACTCAGTAAACTTCCACCACAACAGAAGCATTTACCTTTTAAAATTTCTTGAATATTTTTATAATTTTTTAAATTTAGAGGTACTATTCTACCACTACCTTTACTACAATTTTTTTCAGGACATTTATAAAGCCACAAATTTTTATTAAAACAATCATTATGATAATATTTATTTTTACAGTCAGCGTGAATAAGATGCGTACTACAATTTATATTTCCAATTTTTACAAATTTTTTTAACAATGATTTCTTACAAATTTTGCAGTTTTCAGGTAAATCCTGAATTTTTTGATTTGATTGTATTAAAGATCTTGACCTAGATCTCGACTGTGATGACAAGGACCTCATTGATATACGTGGTGATCGAACTCTGGGTGATGTTCTTGATTGTGACAAAGACCTAATTGATATACGTGGTAATCGATCTCTAGGTGTTGTTTTTGATTGTGTTACAACCTCAGAATCATCTTGTGATGATCTTGACAAAGACCTTATTAATATACACGTGATCGATCTCTAAGTGTTGTTCTTGATTGTGTTACAACCTCAAAAATATCTTGTGATGATCTTGACAAAGACCTTATTGATATACGGGGTGATCGATCTCTGGGTGGTGTTCTTGATCTTGATACGTTCTCAGAGTCACCTTGTGGTGATCCTTACCGTAATAAGGACTGTCTCGATCCTCTTATTTGTGGTTGATGGTTATTTGCAACATTTATTGCTTCAACTAGAAGGGTTTTATCTTTTAGACGTTTGATTTCTTGTTTAAACGTTTTAATCTCACTATTTTTGTCAGCCATAACACAATCAAAATCTTGTTGTCGCAGTTTTAGCACTAGTATAATTTAGTTCATTTGTTTGAATTTTGAGTTTTAACTCAGCGATGTGTTAAAACTGTGTTACTACACTATCACTTTGTTAATTAGTAAGTACCTGAAGTTCTGCAATGTTTGTTGGATTATTCAAAATTAATTCTAACTTTGAAATATTGTTTTGTATACTCTGTATTTCATTATTTTGAAAATCTATTGTGGTTTGATATTTTTAGGATTCTTCCTGTACATATTTTAAATTATTCTCTAAATGTTTATATTTATTTTCCTGTACTTGCATATCATGTTTTAAAATATCATACTTGTTTTTATTTTTTAATTCTTCTTCTAAACGTTGTAATTTATTACCCTGCATTTGTAATCCACGTTCTAAATCTTTATGTTTATTAGGAAGTATTTGTGAATTATCTTCTAAGTTTTTAAAATAATGCGCTAAATATTTAGATTGTTTTTGCATGTTACGTTTCAAAATATCATAGAATCTTTCTAATTGTTTGTATTTAGTCTCTTGTTTTTGCATGGTATTACCTAGCAATACTATTTGTTGCACTAATGTTTCATATTTATTATTAGAATTTATTTCATTATTATGGTCTAAACGTTGCACAAACTCTACATCGAGAGCTTCTTCTTCTATAACCTCAAGGTTGATGTTATCCTTATCTACTAATATTTTTTCTAAATAAAATTTTAGTTGTTCACATGGGTTTAAAAATTCTTCAATATCAACAAATATTACTCCAGCAGCTAAAGAGGCACACAATTCATAGCATTTACTGTTTAATTCCTTAAACAGATTTTTCAAGGTAGAATCAATAAAAACAAAATAAAATAACTCACTATCAACAGTCGGATAAGGTCCTGATTGAAATACCATCATTAACTGATAATCATCTAAAAATATTTGCAATTTATGAATTGTTTTTAAAGAACAACCCTTTAATTGAGTCATTATACTATCATTATTTAAATCACCCAAATTTTCTGTCAGTGATTTAAGTATAGTATTGTCATCACCACCCATTTTGATGTTATAACTATAGACTTGACGGTCATCAGAAATAGAATATGTAGTCCTCCTTATACTTTCTATATAAACAAATGGGTTAGATACAATACTATCAATTATAGATGCTTAGGAGTACCCCTCGTTTTCTAGCACTAACCTTAAATCAGCATCTATATGCTCTATTGCTTTACCTACATTGTAACGCCAAAATGGCTCATCAGAAGAAAATTTTTCCCAACACGCCATAATTAAAATACAAAGCTTAGAAACTAATATTAAATATAACCGTAAATGTGCTAAAATAAAATTAAAACTTGAAATTATAATCCATAGTATTAGTCAGGATAATATTCATATGAAATTTAAAAAGTATACTGGGTGTAGTGGAAAAGATACAATTAATAATTTTGTAGAAGCTTTTGTAACTAAGGGTCTAGAATTAGATAAAAAGTTCAAGGATAGATTAGAAAAATTTAAATTACCTAAATTATCTAATGATGAAGAAAACATATTCCGTGATAGTACAGTTTGTCATTTTTGTAAACATAGTTTTATTGATAATGGATTGAATTATAAATTTAGAGATCACTGTCATCTAACAGGAGAATTCAGAGAAGCTGCGCATAACTCATGTAATTTAAATGTTAGAACTTCGTTAAATATACTAGTTTTCTTTCATAATGGTATGAATTATGATTTTAAATTTTTTGTAAGACAACTACATAAAATAAAAAATAAAACATACAATGAATTAAACATTGTACCCCAAACAGAAAAAGAATATTATTCAATAGCTGCTCAAATACTAGAAACAAATATAACATTTACATTTAAATATTCATTAAAATTTTTACTATCTTCATTAGACATGTTAGCATCAAACTTAAAGAAATGTGATATTTAGAATTTTAAAAATTTACTAGAATATTTTAAAGATAAACTAGATGAATTTTAAGAATTATAAACACAAAAAGGAGTGTTTGCTTATTCATTTTTAGACTCTTTTAGTAAACTCCAATACAAAAGTTATCCTAGTTATAAAGATTTCCATGATGATTCAAAAGATAAAGATATTGCAGAAGATTACAAAAAAGGTAAAAAAATATGGAATCATTTTTCTGATAAGTATGGTGGTTTATATACATTTAAAGTTTATATGGAAGTGTATTTAACATGTAATGTCCTAATATTAGCTGATGTTTTTAAATTGAGAAATTTTAATCAAATAAGATCTGATAAATTAGATATGTTTACTATTAATCAATCAAAAGTTGGATTAGCTAATTTTGATGATAAACGATATATTTTAAATGATGGGATTACTACATACGCACATGGAAACTATAGAATTATGCCGCACTCATAGAAGTAGTTGCACTCATAGACGTAGTTGCACTCATACTCGTAGCTCGTAGTCGTAGTCGTATTTGTAGTCGTAGTCGTATTCGTAGTCGTAGTCGTATCCAAAGTATTAAGTGGTAATTTTTTTAAATTCTTGAAAATAGTCTTGTTTTTTTAAAAATAGAGATGAAATATTAATTTATTATGATTAAATGCTGTTTTTTTTAAATTTGCTTGAAGCTCGTAGCTTGTGCCAGAACCTACTTTTATCTACTACTATTAGTATCAATAATTGTTACTTGAAGATTTATATTATAAGTTGTTATATCTTTATATGTAGCGATTCTGCCAATAGCTGTAATTCATGACTCATTCGCAAGAATTCCTTTTTTAGGGTCAAAACTATAGTTTTATAGAACTCAGTGCCATTAATAAAAGTACTGAAAATACCAATATAAATTTTGACACTCTTTAAAAATCTTTTTTTATGTTTTATTGTGTTTTCTTAGGTGTGTGAGTCTACTTTTGTACACTTTTTAATAACAAAAAAAGTGTTTTCGTAGGTTTGTTAAACTATTACATCTTAAATTTACAGTACTTTTTATAAAAAAAATTAATAAGTAAAAATACAAAAAGTTCACATTTTTAAAGTCAGAAATTTGCATAACTTATTCCGTTTTTTAGCTCTTTTCTAACGTTTGTAAGCCTATTTGGCTCGTCCATTTTATTTAAGTTATGAAGTTTTGAAATTTCTAGGTATATCTTTGTAATGTTAATTTTTCAGATTACGTTCTTGCATACTACAGCTAGAGTCTTTCACTCAGAAATTTAATGTTAGTGTCCATCGATAGCTATAAAGGTCAGCTAAGCAAGTGCAAAAAAACATTTGCCTGATAAAGCAGATTTTTTGAGTTATAAATTTTTAAAATCTCCGGGTATATCTCTGTAATGTTAAGTTTTCAGATTACGTTCTTGCATACTACAGCTAAAGTCTTTTACTCAAAAATTAAATGTAGGTGTCCATCGATAGCTATAAAGGTCAGCTAAGCAACTGTATAAAAACATTTGCCTGATAAAGCAGGGTTTTCAAGTTATGAATTTTTTAAATTACTAGGTATATCTCTGTAATGTTAATTTTTCAGACTACGTTCTTGCATACTACAGCTTAAGTCTTTCACTTACAAATATAATGTAAGTGTATATTGCTAGCTTTAGAGGTCAGCTAGGCAACTAAGAAAACACATTTGCCTGATAAGGCAGAGTTTTTGAGAAATGAATTTTTTAAATTTCGAGGTATATCTCTGTAATGTTAATTTTTCAGATTACGTTCTTGCATACTACAGCTAAAGTCTTTTACTCACAAATAAAATGTTAGTTTTCATCGATAGCTATAGACGTTAGCTAAGCAACTGTGAAAAAACATTTGCCTAGTAAAGCATAGTTTTTGAGTTATGAATTTCTGAAATTTCCATTTTTATCTCTGTAATCTTAATTTTTCAGATTTTGTTTTTGCATACTACAGCTAAAGTCTTTCACTCACAAATATATCGTTAGTGTCCATCGATAGCTCTACAAGTCAGCTACGCACCTGTGAAAATACATTTGCCTGATAAAGCAGAGTTTTTGAGTTATGAATTTTTGAAATTTCAAGGTATATCTCTGTAATGTTAATTTTTCAGATTACGTTTTTGCATACTTCAGCTAAAGTCTTTCTTTCGCAAATATAATTTTAGTGTTTATCGATAGCTTTAGAGGTCAGCTAAGCAACTGTGAGAAAACATTTGCCTGATAAAGCAGAGTTTTTGAGTTGTGAATTTTAGAAATTTCGAGGTAAATCTCGGTAATGTTAATTTTTCAGATTACGTTTTTGCATACTTCAGCTTAGGTCTTTTTTTTACAAATATAATGTTAAAGTTCATCGATAGCTATTGACGTCAGCTTCGCACCTAAGAAAAAACATTTGCCTGATAAAGCAGTTTTTTAGTTATGAATTTTTGAATTTTTCAGGTATATCTCTGTAATGTTAATTTTTCAGATTACGTTTTTGCATATTACAGCTAAAGTTTTTTTCTTAGGAATATAATGTTAGTGTCAGTGCATAGCTTTGGGCGTTAGCCACGCCTCTGTGAAAAAACATTCAACTGATTAAGCAGTTTTTGAGGTATAGATTTTCATTTTATCGTTGGATGCACTGGATGTTGTGTTTAGCGTGCTGTCGACAGTTTGCTGTGTTTGGTCCATATGATTTTTTATCTTTTTTGTGTTCCGAAGAAAAGTTATGTTGCACAATATTCCTGAACGAGGCATTAGTCAAATTGTGCTAGAATTCAAATGGTTTTCAAAAGTATTTTAGTTGGCAGTAGATAGGCACCACGATCCAAACGGTTACAGTTTTTCGTACGTGGTATATAGTGGTAAATACTAGTAGGTACATACATTTATGAAGCCTTAAGTTTTTCAAAGAGGTGACAATATAATTCTAGTTCTAGTAAAACCACAATAGAAAGTAATACAAAATATCTGTTACGCTTATTACACAAAATTATTTTGATTTATTAAGTGGAACTAAAAATTATGTAGTTGCTACAGAATTACATTTATTTAGCATGCCACAGTAAACTAATTCAGTATTCAGTTAATGTGTAGTAAGCCATTATGCAATTTTGTGTTTAAATCTTGCCAATCAAAAATTACTCGTCGAAGTAGTCACAAAAATCAGTTTTGTTCTTTGAACTAAGTTCACCGATAAAAACGCTAGCTTCGTCATTACGTCATGATAAAGCCTATTCCTTGAGTCAGTTTGAACGTAACCAAATGTACAAAATGGTGTCTCCGATGATCCGTTTAATCATTGACGAGGAGCAATTGTACATTTCAGGGGCGGATCCAGGATTGGGTCATGGGGGGGCTTACAATGTTAAAAAGATAGGAGCAGCCATCTTAGAAAATGGCCGCTCCTATCTCCGCAATGTTAAAAAAGTTCCTCATGGAGGGGGCTAAAGCACTGTAGCCCACCCCCTTGGATCCGCCCTTGGTACATTTTATTCGATAACTTTGCCATATTGGCCGTCCAGATGGTTGTAGGATTATTCCTACCCGGACTTTTCCTACCCGGACTTTCCCTACACGGATTATTCCTACCCGGACTGTTCCTACCTGGACTTTTCCTACCCACGTACATAGAAATAACCTACACATCGGGCAAAGATATACCCACAACTTAATATGTATTATAACCTTGAGTTATTTTAAATAATATAGACATGCTAGTAAATTAATTTTTCTTACTTTATTACGGCATAATTCTTTGTGGCAGTTTAAAAGGAGTTTCTGGCAGTAGGTGTTCTGGCAGTTCTGCTAAATAATGCTCACAAACTGCCCCGTTTGGGTGTTTTGGCAGTTTGAATATTTTATTTGTTGTTTTTGCATACTGTTGATGTTTATATTATTGTATTACATATTCATAATTCTGTTTTTGATAATTCCTTAACTTTTGACTATCTTAAGTCAACCAAAGCGATCGTCAGAAACAACGTCTTCGCTAGGCGATAAAGTATAGGTAGTTCGAAAAGAGTTTACAAAAAAATTGAATGGAAGCAAAAGCTTTTTCATTATTTGAAGAACGAAAGAAGCAAACACAACAGTACAATTATCTACGTAAGTGATCTCATAGAGTTGTGTACAGAAAAAATAGTAATTCCAGAAGATTGGAGACTTCGTATTAAACAATATTCATATTCCAGCATTATTATTTACTTTTTGAATAGATCTTTTTTTCGCAACTCATTTATTTTTAATTCGATTGCTAAAATTTAAAACTGTGCAAACTAAAGCTGGCAGTTTGACGACCAAACTGTCATACAGCAATACAGCCTAATGCCACATCACCCATTTTTTCCCGAAATGATCACTAAACTTGCAAAAAGACCATTTAAACTGCCAGAACACCTGCAGCCCTTTATTACCTCGCAATTCCTAATAAGACTAACAATGCATACTTGTGACTTTGTTAAATGCTACCTAAATTGCATACATTTCACTACGTAGAATTCAGCTACAAAAAATTAAAAATTCTTTGGCTTTACAGTTAATCGTGCCAACTCAACATATGAAGAGGTTTTTGGCAAAACGGGATAAGTCCACAAATTTAAATTTATGAAAAATTTCTAAAACATTCTAGAATCCGTCTAGAAATATGAAAGTACTTGTAATTACGCTTCGTCAGATGCAGTACCTGTAGAAAAAAATTGAGTTACAAAAACTCAATCTGTCACCATTTATTAGTTTTTTGTTGACCCTGTAAAATTTGCTTTGATGGACTTATCGCAGTTTGCCAGAAAACTCTTCATATATTTATTAACTTTTAAGTTAATAATTTACGATAATCAATGCATAAGTACAAGAAGTAAGAATGGCGTCAGTCCGTGGAACTGCGACCAGTCTGGGTAGAAAAAGTCCTAGGTTTGGTCGTGGGTAGGAAAAGTCCGGGTAGGAACAGTCCGGGTAGGAAAAGTCCGGATAAGAACAGTCCGGGTAGGAAAAGTCCGGGTAGGAATAATCCGGGTAGAAATAATCCGTTTACCGTCCAGATAGTCCAGAATAGCATGGATTGTGTATGCACCGATTTGGTAGCTACTTTTGAAACTTGTAAGTTTTTTAAAATTTACTCGATCAGATTCTGTGCTTGTATAAATTCCAGTATATGCCAAGATGAAAATCAAACTTTTTTTAATTAACTTTACACCAGTATTTGCCAGTATGTGCCAAAGTGTCACAAAAACAATATTTACCACCCCTGGTATTTACCGGTAGTTACTATGGTATATACCACAGTGGTATTTACCACTTGAACACCCTGCATTCAACACACAAATAATCTCAGTTTTGAAAAAATATCCCGTTTTGCCATAATACTCTTCACATGTAAATCTTAACAAAAAATGCTTCAGGCAAAAGTGCCTTCAGGTGGTCAGGCGATTTTGGTATTTGAAAAGTACATTTTCTTAAATGTCCCGCCAAGTCTTAAAACCTAAATTTTGACATGTCACCAAATGAGAGTATAAACGATATACCATTAAAACTGAAATGACTAGGCGAATCTAATTAACTTGCTGTGCGCGCTTAGATCATGACTAGTTTTTAATTGTTATTACAAAACTCAATTAATGTTTTGTAAAAATTGACCAATGTTAACGCATGATATTTTAAAGCTCCTAAAAACTAAGAAAACTAGTGTTTTGTTTTGAGCTTCTGGCCCGTACAACAAATATTATGCTAAATTTTCAAAAAAGTGAAGGTTTTTACAAACAAAATGCCAAACGCTGATGGACAAACTGATCTACTTTCCGTTATTCGGGTTTTACTCGTCATTACCTTCCGAATAGTACATCACACCTTAAAATCGGTCAAGTATTTCAAAACTGAAAAATCCGGTAAATTATGTAGATATGTAGTAATAATACAAGAATTCAAAGCTGGTGGTATAATAGTTAAAAAAAACAATTCCAAAATATTACACGTATTTTATTTTGCGGCAAAATTAAGACATGAGTCGGATTGCGCCGCTGACCGTCGAGTAGATTGTGCTAGCTCGAAACTACACTTTTCGACGGGCCAAGGCCGCCAAGGACAGCAGGGGAACCCCCACAGCGGCGGACCCAGGAAAGAGGCTGGTACATGGCAGCATGGGACCCCCGACAACGGCGAGCTCCAGACTCCTTTACTTCGGCAGACACCGGACAGTAGGGAACCCCCAACTTCGGCGGAAACCAGGCAGATGTAGACCTCAGAATGTGGCGGACAGCAGGCAGCAGCAGACCAGACTGTGGCGGAAGCCGGACAGCAGCAGAATTCAGGCTTTGACGGACCTCGGAGTGCGGCGGACCCAGGACAGAGGCGAACACATGACCGCAGGGGACCCCGGACAACGGCGAGCTCAAGACTCCACACTTCGCAGACACCTGACGGCAGCAGCGGACACCTGGCAGCAGTGGACCCCCGGCTGTGGCAGACACCAGGCAGTTGTGGCCCTCAGAATGTGGCGGACATCGGGCAGCAGCCGACCACGGGCTATGGCGGAAACCGGGCAGCAGTAAACCCTATACTCTGGCGGATACCAGGCAGCAGCAAACCCCAAACTAGACTGTGGCGGACACCGGGCTGCAGTAGATCCCAGACTGTGGCAGACTCCGGGAAGCAGCGGACCCCAGACTGACGGACACCGGGCAGCAGCGGACCCCCGACTGACGGACACCGGGCAGCAGCGGACCCCCAACTGACGGACACCGGGCAGCAGCGGACCCCCAACTGACGGAAACCGGGCAGCAGTGGACCCAGACTGTGGCGGACCCCGGGCAACAGCGGACTCAAGGCAGCAGTGGACCCCAGACTGTAGCGAACTCCAAGCAGCAGCTGACACCGGGCAGCAGCGCACCTCGAACTGTATCGGACACCAGGCAGCAGTGGATCCCAGACTGTGGCAGACTCCTGGAAGCAGCGGACCCCCGACTGACGGACACCGGGCAGCAGTGGACCCAAGACTGTGGCGGACTCCGGGCAGCAGCGGACACCAGGCATCAGTGGACCCCAGACTGTAGCGAGCTCCGAGCAGCAGCGGACACCAGGCAGGAGTGGCCCTCAGACTGTGACAGACACCGGGCAGCAACGGGTCCCGGACTTTGGTGGACACCAGGCAGCAAAGCACTCCAGACTGTGGCGGACATCGGGCAGCAGCGGAAACCGGGCCGAAATAAACCCCTGACTGAGGCGGACATGGGGCAGCAGCGGAAACCGGGCAGAAATAGACCCCTGACTGAGGCAGACATGGGAAAGCAGCGAACCCCGGACTGACCGACACCGGGCAGCACCGGACCGGAACTTTGGCAAACATCGGGTAGCAGCGGACATCGGGCAACAGCGGACCCCAGACTGCGGCGGACGCTGGAAAGCAGCAACGCGGGGTATTCAATTTTCGAACATACCCGTCTCTAGTGCAAGCGCACACAAATTAAAAACCCGCAGCATGGTTTCAAATACAGCAGGTCCAAAGTTTAATTAGAATTATTTAGTTTGCCATCTAAATACTGAATTAGTTCCAGTTTCAGTATAGTCAATTAATTTTTTAAAGTATCAGAGTCTGAACTTTTAGTAGATATTGGTGTGGTGTTGGCTTTATGTTAGCCGTACTGAAGAATTAGGACTACTTACAAGGGACATTTCCCCAAGTGTAAAATCCGAAATCAAGCAAACGCGATCAGAACGTGTACTACGGGGTGGGGTCATTGCAACGTGTATAATCATATCGGTGCACATTGCGTTCTGGCGCCAAAAAAACATTTGTTTTCAAAATTTGTCGAAGCGAAAAAGCTAGAAAATCACACCTGAAATTCAATAGGAATTTTACTTTACCCAATGGTATCCTTACCTCTTACCACTTTTGACTCTATGACGCTGTGATCAGCTTAACTATTGCGTAAATTGCTATTTTTAGCATGGGATGCCATCAATATCCAAGCAGTCCCATTGACCCAACCCGTGAGGTCATCATTTAATTTATAGACGATCCACAATTTACTAAATTTTTAATGCCTAAATTGGTCAAATGAGTCAAATTAAGTGGGGTTTAATGAGCAATTTACTCTACCCGTACTATTCATAATGTTTTTCAGTGTTTTAATATTGCGATTATACAATAATAAGAATACATGAAATTTTCACAGAAATGTAGATCGAAAGCTTAAAAAGTTCACCAGCAATAAGTAGCATGATTTTATGCAGCATTGCAACAGTTTTTTATCACTAAAGACAATTTAAAAACGATGCTAGCTAAAAAACTGGTTTTAGGACAACATTGCCGGAGTGCTACCACGGGTGATGCTATTTGAACCCTCACAACCCCCATAACCCCCCTGATGATTTTAAGCTTGTAATAGTAGACACAACAACCCCCATAACCCCCCTCGTGTAATTACTAATTAACAACAACCCCCCACAATTAATTATCGTAATTAATTAATTCATTTTAAGCACGTATTTAAAGATTAAAAGTGACTTAAATTCCAATAATTACATTCCAGAAACATTAACATTATTTACGTACTCTCCACCCAATGATATTGAACTACGAGCATGAAACACCCACAACCCTCCTAAAATATAACCTCTACACCAGCAACCCCCCTATTATGTGGCATCTACAACTACAAAACACTTTTTACGCAGACGACACTATACCACGTCGTTATAAGTACTTTACACCCTCAATCAAATAATCGCTTTTTGTACTTTTCAATACCAAAGGCATGGTCCATAAATGATGTCATTCAAATTTCACGCTTTTTAGGACCGACCCACCCCCATGTCATTTCAAGTCATATTAGGGATTTAGACCCACCCACCCCCTAGTATGACATCACTTATGTCATATTTACTAATACAGGGTGGGCCATTTATTACGAAAGATTCTAACATGCCATAAATTATAAGTTTATCATTTGATTTTAATAAACAATATACCAAAATAAAGTCAATTTCTGGGAGATTTGTTTGACACCTCATGTATTTAATCAGTTAGGAATAAGTTACAAAATGGCCTAACCAACAAAAATCATAGTTTTTAGATTTTTTGGTCAATCCTAAAATTAAGTTTTAATTAAAAAATTTTTAACAACTTCCATTTAAAATTAAATCGTAAAACAATTCAGACTATAAACATTTGACTTAAAATATCCCAACAGAAAAAAACCTAGCAAACATTTAAAAATTTCTAAATTTTTTTGAAAATTTTCACATTTTAAAATGTTTGCCAGGTTTTTTTCTGTTGGGATATTTGAAGTCCAAAGTTTCTAGTCTGCATTTGTTTACCCTTTAATTTTAAATCAAATTTGTTAAAAAACAATTTTAGGATTGTCGAAACAAATCTAAAAACTGTGCTTTTTGTTAGTTAGGCCATTTTGTAACTTATTCCTAACTGATTTAAATAAATGAGGTGTCAAACAAATTTTTCAGAAATTGTCTTTATTTTGGTATATTGCTCAGTTTATTCGAATAATAAACTTGGCTTTTATAGCCTGTTAAAATCTTTCGGAATAAATGGCCCACGAGCGTCATCCGCCATGCCGTTAGAGAGATTTTTGATAAATTTGTTTTGTAAAAAGAGCGTCCATAAAACTTTGAATTGCTTAACAAGAATGGGTATTTTATTCAAAAAATACTTTTTAGAAAAACCGAAAAATGCCTGAAAATGATTTTTTAATACTAATTTTATTCTTTTAAAAATAATTTACGCACAATTTTTTAAAATTATGTATAATGAACCATTTAAAAATATTCTGACTTCAAAAACAAATAAAATTTAAAACCTTGAAATTTTTTTCGAAGTTTTGAAGGAACATGATCCTTTAAATCGAAAGAAAAAAATACTTTGGAATTTTAAATTTTGTTTTTGAATTATATGTTAAAATGGCCTTTTATGCACAATTTAAACAAGTTGTGCATACATATTTTTGGATTCAAAATGCTTGTTTCTTGCAAATATAAATTTAATCTACGGAAACATCGGATGACATCATCCAAGCCCGTTTGAGGGACCCACTGTGTCATTTAAGTCACCTTTTCCTGAATTGAGGGACCCACCTAAACGATGACATCATTTATGGACCATGCCAAAGTAGCTGATTTATTTCAGTGAAGCACCTCCCCTACCTAGATATTGTCATAAATCAATCACTTCAGAATTCGTCGATTGAATATCGAAGTATTCGATTCCATGGTGGGTGTATGTGTCATCTCGGTATGGGAATGAAGTTGGCCGACCATGATATCCGACCATGAAATACATTTTTACTATACACGTTACATGCCTAATAATTCTTTGCTTCCGAACCGACAGATAACCTTGGAAATTACCAGACCCGACTAAAGGGGACAAACATATATTACATTAAATATATGGGTTAAATAAAACACGCACAACGTAATATGTGCCTCTACCCACACACGTGGGAAAGGCTCCTTCCCTTGATTTAATCTCGGATGACCGGCGAGGTGGAATGTGGAAGAGCTCATCATTAATAGTAATTTTGATTTAATTATACTGTGTATTATTGCCTTCTTGAGGGAACTATTGTTTTCTGCATTTGATACGGTCTCACCTTTAGTTGCCGATTTAATATTTCCAGCCAGTTGCCAGTGCTAAAGGCTACTCTGCTAGCTGAAAGGTCTCGTCAATCGTAAGTATTCGTTTGCTACTATGATTATTTGCCATTTGATCTTCGTTCCCTTTCATGATATAAGTGTAGAATTTCTAATGGCCAATCTACTTCAAAACTTCATGACCTACAGTCTAGGGCTTTACTTATTAGGCAATACTTCCTCGGTTTTAATAGCAATACCATAATGAATTAGGCCGCACTTGAAAGTGAATACTTTCAGCTGCCATACATCGTAAACTAAATTAGTATTCCATAAGACATGCACTATAATTTATACTAGGGTAGAGTCGTCTAATTGTGATCGCTTTTTGAAAAAATTTTGGTTGTGCTATCCGTAAAACTTGTAAAAACAATTTCGAAAGCAACGAGTATTTCCTCCAGCTGCTGCTTTTTAAGTCCGGTAATTGTGACACGTTCAGTCAGGGAGAGTGCCCTTATATGGGCGCAAAGTACTCCCAACATTTTTTGAACTGAATTGCTCCCAAACGGGAGTAAGTGCGCTCGAACTGTATACTTTTACATGGTATAATGTTGTGGGTATACGACTGGCTGGGGCGCTTCATAAATTATGAGACTGAAATCTTAATTAACCGCTATTTATGAATTTACCTAAATCGAAATACAATATAGAAATGAAGTGATAACAATTTCTACCTTCTTCAACCTTGTTGACTAATCCAACTTTAAATCTTACCTCAATATTTATCAATCGCCAGCAATAAAATCATAATGAATCAAAATTAGTCATGGATTAGTCAAATTATTATATAAATTTATTTGGGTTTGTTTAATGAGTAATACGGTAATACCCCTTTCCCCATGCGGTTAGTCATGGCCATGAAAAATTTCGGGAAAGCTGGAAATTCGCCTGTGCCATAATCAGTTAGTGGACAATCATTAGATTTAAATACTTTATGGCATTTCAGCCACGATCGAAAAGTTATATCTACATAAGAGGGATGGCGATTTTGTGACTAGATTTTTATAAAAAGTTAACTTGGCCCATCAGTACCTTCAATTGCCCGCTGCGCTGGTATGAAGAGGTAGAGAATTTTTTTCAAGTACATACTGTATTTAAATGTAAACACTATGGATTTAGAAGTAATTCTTTTGTATTTAAAGTAATAAAATAAGGTTGACGATGCTTAAATCTTAGTTTGTATTTCCTAGTATTTACTCTTGTTGATTGTCCACAGACTGATAATCATAACCTCAAAAAGTGAAGAGTTTGTTGGCAAAACGGGATTAGTCCATTTTTTTCAAAAATGAGATTATTTGTGTTATTTGTTCTATTTAACTAGATACATTACTGTGTTGAATGGTAAAGGTCAAAGTTCAACCAAAGCAATTTTAAAAAATAGCCCAATTTTCGTTTTTTGGCAAAACGGGATAAGTCCATTAAATAATTTTTGGCAAAATGGGATAAGTCCACCTAAAACCTGCATTTCTGATTTAAATATGGTTTCTGAGTGTTTTCGTAGTTTGTAGAAGACAATTGCCGTGCGTTAATGTTTTTATGCGAAGAAAGACAATTTAGGAAAAAGTTTGGTTTCACACAAAACGATTAAAATTTCATGTCACGGACTTTTTACCCAATGTTATTTTATTGGTTTTTTGGCAAAACGGGATAAGTCCACAAATTTAAATTTTTGGAAATGTTCTAAAATATTCAAAAGTCGGCCTAGAATTATAAAACTACGTGTAATTACGCTTCGTTAGACGCAGTACCTGTAGAAAAAAATTGAGTAACAAAAACTTAACCTGTCACCACTTATTCGTTTTTCGTTGTTTCTGTAAAATTTGCTTTGATGGACTTATCCCGTTTTGCCAAAAAACTCTTCAAGTATAGGCAGAAGTGTATAAGTATTCTGAACAGTAACCTTTATAAATTACTGATTGTAATACACTTAATTTTATAAATTTTAACGAGCTTTGAATTTTTACCGAACTGGCTGGGCATTCATGCCTTCGTCATAATTTTTGCGAGTGTGATAAAAGTTATAGTTCAGCCCAGACTCTGAATTTCTTACTATAACTTATCAAACAACAACTAACTTTTCAGCTGTTTAAGCTAATAGAAATCTGAATTAAAATTAATTTTCATTTAAAGGAATCTCGAATTTTTTTACCTTTAATAATTATTGGGTGACGTGATAAGTTAAATGGACGCGCATCTAATTCGCGAGTATAATTATATTTTCCATTCTTTGATGGATTGAACTGATTATATCTTTTTTTTTAAAAACCATACACACAAAAACTATATTTGCCAATGTTGCTTGAGTATCTAATGAAATGGTCATGTCCGTCTGTCCGTCTGTTGGCCGTACACTAAAGGTCACAGAAGTAATTCAATTTTCATGAAACAAGATTTAAGCCACGACAAATTCAAGCAGGCCAGTCTATATTGTTCTTTAAATTTGCTCGGACTAACCATTTCATCGCATTTAATAGTTCATTAGACCCCTGTCAAAACGTCACAATTAGACGACCTGGGTTCTGCATCTGGTTCAGCATGCTGATCTCAAGTATCTATTTACATGGCCTTGTCCGTCCGACTGTCATCATGTAAGCAACGGCTGCATCACTCATAATTTGCCGGCTCACATGTCACTATGTAAACAACGGCTGCATCACTCATAATTTGCCGGCTCACATGTCACCATGTAAGCAACGGCTGCATCACTCATAATTTGCCGGCTCACATGTCACCATGTAAGCAACGGCTGCATCACTCATAATTTGCCGGCTCACATGTCATCATGTAAGCGACGGCTGCATCACTCATAATTTGCCGGCTCACATGTCGCCATGTAAGCAACGGCTGCATCACTCATAATTTGCCGGCTCACATGTCATTATGTAAGCAACGGCTGCATCACTCATAATTTGCCGGCTCACATGTCACCATGTAAGCTACGGCTGCATCACTCATAAATTGCCGGCTCACATGTCACCATGTAAGCTACGGCTGCATCACTCATAATTTGCCGGCTCACATGTCACCATGTAAGCAACGGCTGCATCACTCATAATTTGCCGGCTCACATGTCACCATGTAAGCAACGGCTGCATCACTCATAAATTGCCGGCTCACATGTCACCAAGTAGGCTACGGCTGCATCACTCATAATTTGCCGGCTCACATGTCACCATGTAAGCAACGGCTGCATCACTCATAATTTGCCGGCTCACATGTCACCATGTGAGCAACGGCTGCATCACTCATAATTTGCCGGCTCACATGTCACCATGTAAGCAACGGCTGCATCACTCATAATTTGCCGGCTCACATGTCACCATGTAAGCGACGGCTGCATCACTCATAATTTGCCGGCTCACATGTCACCATGTAAGCAACGGCTGCATCACTCATAATTTGCCGGCTCACATGTCACCATGTCAGCAACGGCTGCATCACTCATAATTTTCCGGCTCACATGTCACCATGTAAGCGACGGCTGCATCACTCATAATTTGCCGGCTCACATGTCACCATGTAAGCAACGGCTGCATCACTCATAATTTGCCGGCTCACATGTCACCATGTAAGCAACGGCTGCATCACTCATAATTTAGTCGGCTCACATGTCATCATGTAAGCAACGGCTGCATCACTCATAATTTAGTCGGCTCACATGTCATCATGTAAGCAACGGCTGCATCACTCATAATTTAGTCAGCTCACATGTCATCATGTAAGCAACGGCTGCATCACTCATTATTTAGTCGGCTCACATGTCATCATGTAAGCAACGGCTGCATCACTCATATATTAGTCGGCTTACATGTCATCATGTAAGCAACGGCTGCATTACTCATAATTGAAAAAGTGGGTCTGAGGAACTTGAACTTTTTTAGCTCAGAGTCAAACTCTAACACTTGATCAAATGTAAGTTTGGTTTGGACTTGCCGATTTCTAAAGTTAGCGTCTTTATGAAATGCCACTAGTTAGTTCTCACAACACAAAATCTTAAATGCCGAAATATTTCAAAATAGTGGGTCTGAGGAACTTGAACTTTTTTTGGTCAGAGTCCAACTCCAACATTTGACCGAATGTAAGTTTGGTTTGGACTTGCTAATTTTTTAAATTAGAGTATTTATCAAATGCTCGTAGTTAGTTCTCACAACACAAAATCCTAAATGCCGAAATTTTTCAAAATAGTGGGTCTTAGGAACTTGAACTTTTTTTGGTCAGAGTCCAACTCTAACACTTGACTGAATGTAAGTTTGGTTTGGACTTGCCGATTTTTTAAATTAGGGTATTTATCAAATGCTCGTAGTTAGTTCTCACAACACAAAATCATAAATGCCGAAATTTTTCAAAATAGTGGGTCTTAGGAACTTGAACTTTGTTTGGTCAGAGTCCAACTCCAACATTTGACCGAATGTAAGTTTGGTTTGGACTTGCTGATTTCTGAAATGAGCGTCTTTATAAAATGCCCTTAGTTAGTTCTCACAACACAAAATCCTAAATGTCGAAATTTTTCGAAATAGTGGGTCTGAGGAACCTAAACTTTTTTTGGTCAGAGTCTAACTCCAACACTTGACTGAATGTAAGTTTGGTTTGGACTTGCCGATTTCTGAAATGAGCGTCTTTATGAAATGCCCCTAGTTAGTTCTCACAACACAAAATCCTAAATGCCGAAATTTTTTAAAATAGTGGGTCTTAGGAACTTGAACTTTTTTTGGTCAGTGTCCAACTCTAACACTTGACTGAATGTAAGTTTGGTTTGGACTTGCCGATTTTTTAAATTAGGGTATTTATCAAATGCTCGTAGTTAGTTCTCACAACACAAAATCCTAAATGCCGAAATTTTTCAAAATGGTGGGTCTTAGGAACTTGAACTTTGTTTGGTCAGAGTCCAACTCCAACATTTGACCGAATGTAAGTTTGGTTTGGACTTGCCGATTTCTGAAATGAGCGTCTTTATGAAATGCCCCTAGTTAGTTCTCACAACACAAAATCCTAAATGCCGAAATTTTTCAAAATAGTGGGTCTGAGGAACTTGAACTTTTTTTGGTCAGAGTTCAACTTTAACACTTGACCGAATGTAAGTTTGGTTTGGACTTGCCAATTTCTGAAATGAGCGTCTTTATGAAATACCCCTAGTTAGTTCTCACAATACAAAATCCTAAATGTCGAAATTTTTCAAAATAGTGGGTCTGAGGAACCTAAACTTTTTTTCGTCAGAGTCCAACTCCAACACTCAACTGAATGTAAGTTTGGTTTGGACTTGCCGATTTCTGAAATGAGCGTCTTTATGAAATGCCCCTAGTTAGTTCTCACAACACAAAATCCTAAATGCCGAAAATTTTCAAAATGGTGGGTCTTAGGAACTTGAACTTTGTTTGGTCAGAGTCCAACTCCAACATTTGACCGAATGTAAGTTTGGTTTGGACTTGCCGATTTCTGAAATGAGCGTCTTTATGAAATGCTCCTAGTTAGTTCTCACAACACAAAATCCTAAATGTCGAAATGTTTTAAAATAGTGGGTCTGAGGAACCTAAACTTTTTTTGGTCAGAGTCCAACTCCAACACTTGACTGAATGTAAGTTTGGTTTGGACTTGCCGATTTCTGAAATGAGCATCTTTATGAAATGCCCCTAGTTAGTTCTCACAACACAAAATCCTAAATGCCGAAATTTTGTAAAATGGTGGGTCTTAGGAACTTGAACTTTTTTTGGTCAGAGTCCAACTCCAACACTTGACCAAATGTAAGTTTGGTTTGGACTTGCCGATTTTTTAAATTAGGGTATTTATCAAATGCTCGTAGTTAGTTCTCACAACACAAAATCCTAAATGCCGAAATTTTTCAAAATAGTGGGTCTTAGGAACTTGAACTTTGTTTGGTCAGAGTCCAACTCCAACACTTGACCGAATGTAAGTTTGGTTTGGACTTGCCGATTTCTCAAATGAGCGTCTTTATGAAATGCCCCTAGTTAGTTCTCACAACACAAAATCCTAAATGCCGAAATTTTTCAAAATGGTGGGTCTTAGGAACTTGAACTTTGTTTGGTCAGAGTCCAACTCCAACATTTGACCGAATGTAAGTTTGGTTTGGACTTGCCGATTTCTGAAATGAGCGTCTTTATGAAATGCCCCTAGTTAGTTCTCACAACACAAAATCCTAAATGCCGAAATTTTTTAAAATAGTGGGTCTGAGGAACTTGAACTTTTTTTGGTCAGAGTCCAACTCTAACACTTGACCGAATGTAAGTTTGGTTTGGACTTGCCGATTTCTGAAATGAGCGTCTTTATGAAATGCCGCTAGTTAGTTCTCACAACACAAAATCCTAAATGTCGAAATTTTTCAAAATAGTGGGTCTGAGGAACCTAAACATTTTTTAATCAGAGTCCAACTCCAACACTTGACTGAATGTAAGTTAGGTTAGTTGACCTATTTAAAGATGCGTGTGCGGTACCTGTGTACATTATGTATATACTTCCAGCTTTTATACCTGTGCATGTGTTTATGTTTATGTACAGATACCTTCAAAGTGATGAATGAAGCAGCAAAGGCTAAACCTAGAGCCGCTCTATGGTCGTCTACTTGTTTTGGACTTTTTTTCAACAATATGTATAAAGTAGTTGAGAAAGCCATATCTGACAATGATGATGTTTCAGCCTATGACTCAGATGAGGAAGAATTTGAAGATTCTGAAGAAGCCTACACCCATACTATCTTTGACACTATTGACGAAACACCTACCTCTGTTGCTCCGAGCACAACTCCATCGGGACCTCGAAAGAATGCCTTCTACTCGCCTTCTTTCGCCAATTATCTACGGAAGGACATTCTACCTTTTATTCGATTACTCACACACATAATGTTTGATGTTCGTGGTGACGTACATGATGAAGATCATCAATGGCCTGTGGAATACTGGAATAAAATCGTTAAAGTAGATGAGCACGGTAAGTCTGGGCGTCAGAAAATGGGAAGGTACATTCGTGCTTCAAAGAAAATGATAAAAGGTAAATACCTGCAATGGTCATGTTGTAAACCTATTATTGATGAGAATTAAATTAAGTACAGTAGTTAGACTGTTTTATGCTAGGATGTTGAAGTTTAATTTTAGTAGCTAATCTTAACATGTTTCAATTAACAGGCCGATGTGTTAGCTTTGAGAAAGAACTGCGAGTAGAACATGGTAAACTTCAAGCTAAGCAAGTCCAGAACAAGCCTAGTGGACAGAAGCGTGAAAGACCACCTCAAAGTTCGAAAACTCCAAAACGAATCACGCCAACTAAACCTCCAACAAAAAGAAGTCACGTGCAGTTTAAAGATGCTACTCCGTTACAAGCAAAGAAAGCTAAAAGGCAGTTGGATTACGCTGAAGAAGCGGATGATAGTGACACCGACAAAGAAGTAGAAGGCTGGGATAAAGGTGGGCAGCAAGTTGCAAAGCCTCTTGGATTTGGAACTTCGTTGCGGAAAGTACCATTTGTTTTGTGGGGGACGGATGCGGTAGACAATAGCAAGTACGTCTTTACTAACTCTTGCCTTGTCGATAATGTTCTGATGACACTAACCTACGCCCTTCACAACTTTACTGACGTCGACCAATTTTTTCGAAGAAAAGACTGCAAAGACCCGATTATGCAGCAAGAAATTAGAAACATTGTCAATCTTGTCATGAGTCGCCAGTTCAACCAAGCCAAGGCAAAATGGCTGCTTTGTGTTACTAAGAACGAAGATTTTATTGCTGAAGAAAAAAGGAATTTGTATCCAGTCCACTTTGATGTGCGCGGATGTGAAAAAAAAATTGTTGCTGACTCGCTTGCCCCACTCTTTGAATGCTTTTGGGAAGTTACTGATTGCCCACAACACGGTAAATGTCGCACTGACGCATCTGCGTGTTCTAGATACGCATCATCTGATCTCTACGATTTAATTAGCAACTTTAATGAACGGAAATATCCTAAAAAAAATCCGTGTCCATTTGGTTAATGCAGTGCTGTTAATGTTCCTCGCAAGGTCGAGTTCACGGATCAAAAACCAGTTCCTTTGCTGTACTTCACACCAGAGGACTGTCAGTTTCAGGAGAGTATGCTGAATGTAAAAATATTAAATGTGAGTTACAAATTATTAGCAGTGTCCTTGTGGGTTAACTGTAACCATTTTGTTACTGCCTACCCTCACAACAAACGTTGGTTGGTCTATGACGGAACTGAAAAAAAACGTCGTGTGAGGGTGGTCAAGAACATTCTAAAGCATACCAGCATTTCCATTGCATTGTATACATTTCAGTAGTTACTGTAATATTAATAAAATCCTTCTGATATAGTTGGAGCATGGGACTATATCATATTATTATATCATATTTAATAGCTATTTCAGGTTAATTATTTTTGAATGTTTCAAATTATTGTAAGGAACTTGTATTACTTATAATTGCTTTAATCTGTTACAGTTCTGAATTAAAGTAAGCTATTTTTAGGTCGTTGTATGATTTTCTGTAAACCAGTTCTTCTAGAAATTGCTGTAGTATTAAGCTATTTGTAATTACAACTTTTGTGTTATGTAGTTTTATGTAGTGAGCTTGTTTTGTATGGAATCGTGTTAAGTGACTTGTTAATAATATTATGGGCCATAGTATGTTGTTTTTGTGGAGGTAACTAATTGAACTCTTGTGTATTCTAAAGCTTTTGAATATTTTGTATTTGATTTTCTTGTTGCCTTGTATAGCGTAACCACCAAATTTTAACCTTAAATTAAAATGTTTTTTTAATATGCAGTATTAACATTGGCGGTGTTGGTGTAAGTTGTTTGCTTGTTGTGTTTGCTATACATTGGTTTAGTTAGAATTCTTAAATGTTGTTAAGATGTTGTTTCATTAGTAAATTTTAAACTACAATTATTTTACACTCATTCATTACACTTCAAAAAGTTAAATTAACATGAATAAAATGTTGCATTATGTTGCTTGTGCAATTTTTAGGGGGGTATTTATAGTCGTTGTTCTTTTAGCTTATACCTACTATTTAGTTAATCGTTATGAGTAGGTTATTAGTCAAAACCATTTGGAAAATTACTTAACTGTTTTTCTAAAATGATAGTAATGGTTTTGTTTACTATTAATGTACGCGTTTGAATGTATTCGCTAAAGTTTGCATTTTTACCTGGGCTTTGGGAATAATTTAAATGAGAAATGTATCTTACAGTACATACCTTTAAAATTTGCTTAAAAAGTAACCTTTACCTCATAATAATTTTGATTTACCTTACTAAGGTTCTTTTTCTAATTAGTAACTTATTAGGTTTACTGTATTGTTTACAGCAAAACAAACTGCAGCAGAATCAAATATCAATTAGTAATAACATTTAAATATGCTGTGGTTTAAAACTTACAATAACGTATACGGATAGGGCTCATTTGATTCATTTTTTGACATAGTATTTGCAATGGCAAGCCTTCCAAAATCTCACAGTCAGCACGACTACCGCGGCCGGAGTAGGCAAAAAATTGAACGTCGAGACGACCAATCTTACCGTCAAAGAACTAGACAGGATGTTTTTCTAGAAGTCCGGGATTATGACCACCACCGAGCACGATCACCTACGATTTTGATATCCAGAACAAATCCTGCGCTGGAGCTGCTCCTACCGACGCCGAAAACTAATTTAGTGATTGAATGATTATTTATTATTATTTATTTATTATCATATCTAAGTAATGTATAAGTTATTGGCATATAACGACTGAGAAAGAGGACGTGGGGGTAAGTCGGTGGTGTTTATGGATAGGTTTTGATGTCAGCTACTTGGACGCTGAAAGAAAGTTAAGCATAAAGAACTGGTTTTGAGAAATTGAACTATGATTATTTCATCATATCTAAGTATTGTGTAAGTTATTGGCATATAACGACTAAGAAAGAGGAAGTGGGGGTAAGTCGGTGGTGTTTATGGATAGGTTCTGATGTCAGCTACTTGGACGCTGAAAGAAAGTTAAGCATAAAGAACTGGTTTTGAGAAATTGAACTATGATTATTTCATCAAATCTAAGTAATGTATAAGTTATTGGCATATAACGACTAAGAAAGGGGACGTGAGGGTGAGTGGGTGGTGTTTATGGATAAGTATTGATGTCAGCTACTTGAACGCTGAAAGAAAGTTAGGCATAAAGAACTGGTTTTGAGAAATTGAACTATGATTATTTCATCATATCTAAGTAATGTATAAGTTATTGGCATATAACGACTGAGAAAGGGGACGTGAGGGTGAGTCGGTGGTGTTTATGGATAGGTATTGATGTCAGCTACTTGGACGCGGAAAGAAAGTTAAGCGTAAAGAGCTGGTCCTAAAAAATTGAACTATGATTCTTTCATCATATCTAAGTAATGTATAAGTTATTGGCATATAACGAATAAGTAAGAGGACGTGGGGGTGAGTCGGTGGTGTTTATGGATAAGTATTTATGTCAGCTACTTGAACGCTGAAAGAAAGTTAGGCATAAAGAACTGGTTTTGAGAAATTGAACTATGAATATTTCATCATATCTAAGTAATGTATAAGTTATTGGCATATAACGACTGAGAAAGGAGACGTGAGGGTGAGTCGGTGGTGTTTATGGATAGGTATTGATGTCAGCTACTTGGACGCTGAAAGAAAGTTAAGCGTAAAGAGCTGGTCTTGAGAAATTGAACTATGATTCTTTTATCATATCTAAGTAATGTATAAGTTATTGGCATATAACGACTAAGTAAGAGGACGTGGGGGTGAGTCGGTGGTGTTTATGGATAGGTATTGATGTCAGCTACTTGGACGCTGAAAGAAAGTTAGGCATAACGAACTGGTTTTGAGAATTTGGTTGGGGCATTTGGTTTTTTGTTTCAGGTTTGCAGCTTTTGCCTAGGATGTTTTGTAGCTTACAATCTTAAATTGCATTTTAGCAGTCGCGCATGGCATTTCAACACTTGAATTTTCTAAACATATGGTTATTGCAACAAAGTATTCAGCACTCATTGGAATAAAAAAAACTCTGAATACAACGTATGTATAGCTTCAACAGTCAGGAAATACATTTTAAGGTAAGACGTTTTCACTAAATTTTTTAAGTCAATTTATTTGCATTAATCAAGATGCTAGTAGTAGGTGTCTATCATACACACTTAGAAAAATAGGATTGAATTGGCTACTTTACTGTTAAATTGTAACTACTTTTTTGTTGCTCCGACATCCACAGTGAATCCTATTAACCGCGGTCAACAGGATTATGGTTAGTGATTTGCAGTGAAACCTGTTAGACTGAGTATACTACAACAATGTTGGATCACGCAAAACTAATCCTGTTAAACGATTTCATTAATTACAAAATAAAACCAAACACCCATAACTGGATTCGAACTCCACCCTTTAGGTTCAAGAACCTGGCTCCCTATATTATATGACAGGGGTTTGGTCCCAAAGGGACCAACGCCGCCGAGACCTTTATAATTATGGCATATTGCAGAACCTGGCTCCGTAACCACTGGACTGCCACAACACATTAACTGTGGATTACTAATTTAGCATACATATACAGTGATATAAATGCTTCATAGATTTAAAAAGTTAGGTGTTGGGCTTTGCAACAACAGTCTTGTTTTATGTGGTTACCAGTTTTCCCCACCCTCAAAAATTTCATAATTTACTACTTAACCTGTCAAAGTTAACAATCTAACCTGTTGCCCCGGCCTAACTACATTCGTGTCAAGATCATCTACGAAGCTCAGAATAGTATATATATTGTGGTTTACATTATTTACACGATTTTCGGTCTATGGAACATTAAGTGTAGTTATATTAGCACACAGCCGTGTTTCACGTAGTTAAGTGGTAATCGTGTTTGAATTAACACCTAAATCTGTTAGCTCGACCTAACTAAAAGAGATCTAGAAGAGATAAGAGAGATCTTTTCTAATAGCCTCACTGCACAGCAATTTAGTTAGGTAAACTACGTAGGTAGCATAGTTAGGTCAAGCTTTCCGCACAGTCACCTTTTGTAGGTAACCACAACAAAGAGATACCCCGCACAGCCTTACTTAAATTACAAAGAACAAACGTGATCGGTTAATCCAACTGGACTGCTGTGCGGTGAGGCGATAATCGTCCGTCGCTTGCAAAATGTGCTTGCATTGCATTTTCTTTGCAATGCAGTGCCTATTATAGGTCTTTTACTTCCTCGAATTCAAAATTGTATGTACGGGACCTTGTTATGCACATCTTTTAATGTGTAACGGGTTTTGTGGTCGGGTAACTTATCAGTCGGGTAACTTATCGGTCGGGTAAAATTATGGTCGGGTAACTTCTTTTTGTACGGTCGGCAATGTAATGGTCAGGTAACTTCACTCCTATCATCTCGGTCTCGCTGTCGGTTTTGTTGGTAGAGAACTGAAGTAAAGTGAAGTGAGAGTTCATTGTTGTTGTGATCGATGGTTGAAATTCTATGGCACTGAATGTGCGCGTAAAAAAGCTTGGATTTAGGAATTAAATAATTGCCAGACCAGATTCAGTTTCAGACTGGAAAAACTCAATATTTGCGATTTTGACTTTTTAATCTTTAAAAAATCTTTTTACCTTTAATCTGTAAATACGTGCTAGTACCTAATTACGATAATTAATTGTGGGGGATTGTTGTTAAGTAGTGATTATACCGATTAGGGTAGGGTCGGGTATCTGTGGTAGTCCGGTAACTGTGGTAGTGGAAAACCATAAAGCAAAGAAAGGCAGCCGCAGTCCGAAACTTGTTTCAGTTCACTCAACTACTCATAGAGTACGTTCTGGTTGATCCCGCGATAGTCGAAAACTTGTAGGAGAAAAAAATTGCAAAACTTGCTGTGTCAGTTTAGTTAGTAAGGAAAGTTTATTTTAAGTTTCTTCAAGTCCCTGTAATTACTGTTCCAAAAACAGTTTATCCTAAACTGATTGCGGAGCGATAGTTGGAGTTAGTCGGCATAAGTTAATCACAATTAGGATGAAAAAATAATCCAACCCTTAATTCAGTGGATTTTAGAAAAATATTTAGTTATTTCAAAGTGGTCATCTAAATGTGGTAATGTCATGGCTTCTAACTGTGGCATTGTGAAAACCATGCAAAACTCATTGGAAATTCTGTGAAAGTGAAGCAAATGTGCTTTAAAAATATATATATAATATATATAATAATATAAATATATAAAATATTTCAGTTCGTTTGCATTTGTTTAGCATGCCGTAAATTGTAACAATGGTAAAAAAGAAGGAAGGAGACAAAAGCAAGCCATACACCAAACGTAAACCTTAACGATGTCATTTCTTCTGTACAAAGTGTATCATTAATAACATTCATTTACTTAATAACTTTTTTAACACTCATATAGAACTTAGTGTGATAGAATCTGTTCTGGCTTATGCGTCATTTACATGTTAATTGATGTTTAACTTATGTTTTTTGGACTGAAATTGCAATAAACGATGGGTGTTCATAACGTTACCAAACTAATAACTAGGCTACTAGGCTGTCCTGTCAATTAATAATTTCATAAATAGCATAATTAACCAGTACAGGTTGGTAACCAGTACAGGTTGGTAACCAGTACAGGTTGGTAACCAGTACAGGTTGGTAACCAGTACAGGTTGGTCTGGCGGTTGACTAGGAGGGTGATTCCTTCTGGTTAAGCAACAGTCCAAGCGCATTCTGAAATGGATGGGTGACCTGTGCTTGGTAATCCTGCAAGGCTCGGTGATATGTACGTTGCAGGTCCTAGAGGACAAGATTTTCGGAGTCACTTCTCTAGGCTTTCTAGAGTTCTCTTCTCTAGAAAAAGTAGTCAGAAATAATAAAATCAAATACAAAAGTAACGACTATAGTGAGTAGTAATTAGTCCAAAGCTGTCTTTCCCTGGAAATCAGTGAAAATTCGCTGTGTGGAGATGACGTTAAAGCAATTACTTTACTTTACTTTTAATTATGTTTATTCACGTTATTTTTGGAACGTATTATTCGTAAATTTTAGCAAAAATGAGACTACTACAGTTAGAACCCCGCATACCACATTTACCGGACCTAGCATATTTCCCACTCCACCAAGGTCGTATAGTTTGAACAGCTGTAGCTTAATGACGCGGCGGTAGAATTTGATAAGAATTGGGTAAAGTATTCAGTACAGTATGTGTGTCAAGTGTATAGTGCTATTGCTTTCAAAATTTTATTGACTTGGTATTTCAGATTGAAAAACTGAAAGTTTTCCAAAAAGCTACCACAGTTAGAAGACCTTACCCTATACGAGGGGGGTTGTGGGGGTTGTTGTGTGGACCATTGTCGGAGGCCTAAAATCATAGGGGGGGGGGGGTTATGGGGGTTGTGGGGTTTTAAATAGCAATACTTTAAAGTATGCATTACAAAACAGCAAAGAAACCAAAATTTAACGGACAATGGCTGAAAATTAAGGCACTTCGTTGCTAGTCTGAGCCTGTCTTCATTTACTTCCCGTATCTTGCCCGGAATAGCCGACAAATACAATTTAGATAGTTGTGTTATTTAACTAATACCAACGTTCAGTTGGTTTACTATTTTTAGTTAAGCTAGTACCTTAAGCAGCACATCGCTACTTTTTAGACGTGTAAAAGCAGTTGAAAATGGAAACGTTTAAGCTTAAACTTTCATTCCACGTTGAAAACACGTTAATGTGAAAACATGTATTTAGAAACCTAATCTAATCGTTGAAAAGTAGGCTAAAGTAGACCGTGATTTCACCGTGTTTACATAAACGAGTATTCAACGCTGATTCAACGTTCATGGATCCTCGCGCGATATTCACTTGAAAAGTACCATTTAAGCAGGCATGCGCTGCTTGCTTCATGATAAAGAAGAGCCAGCTCGTAGCACGAGAAAGGACAGATGTAAATGGAGGTGCAGGAGTAGAATATTTAGCTAGAACTGGAACTTCTACTATTCCTAGTTTGGAATGTAAATTAGAAGTTCCAAACTTCTATTTTACATAACCTACCTTTTCAAAAAAGTTCTAGTAGTTTTAGTGTTAATATTACCATCTATTTATTTCCAACACTAGCATTAAACATTGAGTAAAGTTGTTCAGTGCATCGTGGTGGCAATTACATATTGTGAATTACGAATTGAAGTAATTTTAGTCTACATCAGAATTTTTACATAATTAACTGAGGTTAAAGCAGCCTAAATATATGTATCTGCTGTTATTGAGTTGATATTTTAAGAATATTACAGTGCTTTATATGGATTACTCCTCTGAACACCAAATATTTGTGACTTTTAAATCGTACTTCAGTGTAAAAAGAGTTGTAATATTGCATGGTAAAATTAAAAGAAAAATTAGTTGCAATTTACAATAATAAAAGCAAGATTTGATAAGGATAATGGAATTAAAAGTAGTTTCTACCGCCTAAATTGACCTTGATCTGAATACCTGACTTCGTAGAAGGATGAATACAGCCCTCGAGTTAACTCGTAGTTCACTCGTATTTGCTACACTCACTACAGTTAAATTTGTATTGCTTGTTGCAAAACGTAGCTGTGGTCAATGTTACTAGTCAAATCAAGATCAAAGGTTGAAGATTGTATGCTTATATTTCGGCGCTTTTATTATTGTTACTGGCGAATCACTTGGTCATAAAGTACAAGCCAAAAGTCACACATTTTTAATAAATAATTTTCAGTACAACATTCTTCACTGCAGTGGTTATATTTGTGTAGTGCTGCTTGGCTGCTCCAATCGTCAAATTAATTCTGTGGGTTTAGTTAAGATTGGCTATAATTGTCAATTATAGTAATACTACTTGCGATGTAGAACTTTACTCATTATTTTCTATTAAAAAAGACATTAGTTAAACAGTGCGTTAATGTTTTAGTAGTGCTAATGAAATAAAATTAATTTAAATATTTGTGTTGGAATTAAAAGGTGAAAATAATAAACATCCTAAGACATTAACTCAAAAACACGGCGTTTTTAGTTTTCTAATGATTCTTGTTTTATGGTTGGCAGTTAATGATAGAACTAAATTAATATAATAAAGCTCATAAACGCATCCTACGTTCATTCCACGTTGCCACACTAACGTGTATATAACGTTGAGGCCAACACGTTCAAAACACGTGTAAATACGAGGTGTGATCCACGTCTGATCACCCGGACATTTACACGGCGTATACACCACTTTGGATCCAAAAATACACGTCTTTTCAACGTGGAATACCCCAATTTTCAACGTGTAAAAAACGTAGCATCCACGTTGATGTGCTACTTGGGACGTTTATTATCATTTTAATTAAATTCGTTATGGAATCGACTCAAAAATTGGAATATGGATCTCACGCAGTCAACAGTGGTCGTGCACTTTATTTCTGACTTCAGCAAGTTTGTGTATTCAGGTGAGCAGTAGCGGATGACACTTTATACACTTATAAATGAGTTTTAAATTTTCTTACGCTATACATTATATTATTTTGTTTAAACAGTTCAATCTAAACTTGATTTTTACATCGAATATAATTATGTACTTGTGTTCTATAGGATCAAAAGAGTCATGAATAGCAGAGGATGTTTTACGAGCATTCATTCCTACTCATCCAGAACCTGCTATTTCATTTCGCGTTGTGATTATGACTGTACCAGACACCGGCATACTGTTCGGAAGTTTAGATTCTTTCCTATCTTTCGGTCAGTTATTTGTAAAACAAATTAAAATATATCAACTGCTGAATGTAAACTGACTTGAACAAGTAAAGGTCTCAATGATGTTGGCGTGACGTTAAAACCTAGCGTTTTAAAATTGTATTTCAGTTTATGTTGTCTAACAACCCCTTAGGTTCAAGCTAAAACTTCTTTTCTGGATGATCTACTAGTTATTCTTCTAAGAAGTACATTCGAGTCTGCGGTAACTGAAAATGAGATTTTTAAAAGGGACTACTAAGGCTGTTTCTATATAAGTAATTACAGTTCAGTGAGTTTACACAAGATTTGAAAAAAAATATAATCATTTAAGCTAATAATCCTCATTTATAAATTTTATAATTTTGTGTCGAAACTAGTTTTTATGTTTCATATTTTTAATTATATTTGAATGCAGTATTTTTAAATAAAAACTCAAAATACTTGATACCTTTTTACTGTGATCCTACAATTTAATTAATTCATGAACTTAAGCATTTCAGAACCATATGGTTAACTACTAAGAATTGTTAATTTGCACCTAAAATATGGCAATTTAAATCTATATTAGTCGTATTTAGCCAAAGCATTTAGTAATAACTTACGTGTAAAGCATACGCAATTTTACAAGTATGTGTACGTAATTACGCACCAGAGTTGTAAAATTTAACACCAATCTGGTTGTAAATGTTATGTTTCTTCGCTACCGCTCATAGCTTGAATTTATTGTATTACGGTAGCAAATCAGCCATTTCTGATAACGCTTTACTTACATTTCTGTAATACTGGATGCGTACAAATTTTGCTACTACGAGTTGGACAACTGTCAGCATAACACTCGTTTACAATTTAAGTCAGAGCTGCGATTTTAAAAAATCGAAAATCTAATTTTAAAAAAGTTGCTAAATTGCAAAGAGTAATACATCAATTTAAAGCTCATGGTTAAAAGATACTTCGTCAATTTTATGCAATTAAATTTAATAGTTTAGGGATCGTCCATGAATGACCTCACCTCTATAGTTGTTTAAAGTAAATACGTTTAGTGTTGCGTGAATGGTTGTTTCGGAGCTGCGGAGCCCGTGGTGGCTGTGGCACTTGTGGGGATGATGGTGGTTCAAAAGCACGACCTTCTAATTTATTGTTTTATATGATGTATTATTATGTAGTTAAAACCTTGTTGTGTGCGCTCTGCGGTTTAAATATTTATTATTAAGTTCGAAATATTATACCTGGAGCTTTAAAACTTAAATTAACAACCAGAAAAATGATGCGGTGGTGGAAGATGAGCCGATAAAATGAGAAAATGACGTGATGGAATGTAGACTGACTGCCTCTTGTCCTCTCTGATCCGGTGTTTACACTTTTAATGAATTAATTCGTTATTATTTTAATGATTTAATTTCTGTGGTCTGCATTGTATGTATTATTAAGTCCATAATATTATGATTATTGTAACGACATACCTGGAGCTTCAACACACAGCCCAAAAACGGATGCTGTGATGGAGTATAAGCCAATAAAATGAGAAAATGACGTGATGGAATGTAGACTGACTGCCTCTTGTCCTCTCTGATCCGGTGTTGACACTTTTAATGAATTAATTCGTTATTATTTTAATGATTTAATTTCTGTGGTCTGCATTGTATGTATTATTAAGTCCATAATATTATGATTATTGTAACGACATACCTGGAGCTTCAACACACAGCCCAAAAACGGATGCTGTGATGGAGTATAAGCCAATAAAATGAGAAAATGACGTGATGGAATGGAGACTGACTGTAGAAATGATGGCGTTATGGTCAAAAGCTGAGAAAACTATGCAGTCAAAAGCAAATTATGCCGTGAATAGATAACTGACTGACTAATGATATAATTAATCAACATAAGAGCCTGACTTTGTGGCCGAGGGGAGCAGTGCTCTGTCCTCGATATCTCGACGTTTCTTTTTGATCCGTATGAGAGAATCCTTAGTCAGGTAGTGCTTTTACGTCAGGTTGCGCAGAAGTTAGTGTTGTGGAAGGGCTTGGTGGGGAGGGGGGGTTTGAGAGTTTTTCGTGAGCAACTAAGGGGACTCAGTATACGGCCGTTCATATGTGTATATGAGACATAGACGGTCGTATGAAAATGCGTGTCCAGCAGACCAGCAGCTGTTTCCTCGTACTTAGGTATAGTTGCAATATAGTTAAGCAGACCATTCTCTTCTACCTTACTACAAGTCTCCATTCACTCTCATGCTGTGTCCCATATACTTGACGTAACTGTGCGGGGTGCAGTGGTCAGGATCAGCTTCTGTGTCTGAGAGATGATGACTCACAGACGCAGTCGCGGGGTTGGCCAATAATACTGAGCCTGGGATTTTCCCAAATATTTCAAAAATACAAAGTTTAATCGCAAGCTTTAACAGCCGCACTATCTAATTCGGTGGCTTTCTATTCTCTACTATCTTCTTTCCTTCGTTTAAAGCTGTGCATTCACCGAGTCTCCATTCATATGGTTCACTCTAGAATACATACAGCGTACAGCAATACAGTGCCGCGATGGGTGTTATGCCTTCAGGCGGCCATACTGTTACAATAATAATAATAATAATAATAATAATAATAATAATAATAATAATAATAATAATAATAATAATAATAATAAATCAACATAAGTAGTTAATACGAGGTGACAATGACATGCTCAGTTTCCAAAATTAATGTAATGCTCATCAATATTAGTTCAGAAATTTTGTCTTGAAATTGTAAGCTACCGTTGTAGCAGTGTTGGTAAATGGTTTGAGTTTGTGAGATGCCGCTTTAGAAACGCAGGAAAAATTCAAAGTAGACGAATTTAAATAGCTATTCTGGTAACTAAGGTAATTTTATAAATTAAAATTTTTCTTCTTCCATCTTGCTTTCGCCGCCTCATTATCGTGACCATATTATGGTCGCTTTTGGATTTTTCTAAAATGTCCACATGTTATAAAAAAATCAGGGGACCTTTTTCGTATGTTTGGGGATGTCCAACGTACAAGGTCTGCTAGCTGGGATATCAAGGCAGGTATTAGTTTAGATATTGGGTTAACATATATTCCTAACATAGGATTTTACTAGTATGCATGCAGAGATCGTCCATAAATGACGTCATACAAATTTTGCCATTTTAGGGATCCCCACTGTCATTAATTCAGAAATTAGGCTAGCATATATTCCTAACATAAGATTTTACAAGTATGCATGCAGGAATCGTCCATAAATGACGTCATACAAATTTTACCATTTTAGGGATCCCTACTGTCATTAGTTCAGAAATTAGGCTAGCATATATCCTTAACATAGGATTTTACAAGTATGCATGCAGGGATCGTCCATAAATGACGTAATACAAATTTTACCATTTAAGGGATCCCCGCTGTCATTAGTTCATAAATTAGGCTAGCATATATCCTTAACATAGGATTTTCCAAGTATGCATGCAGGGATCATCAATAAATGACGTCATACAATTTTTACTATTTTAGGGATCCCTACTGTCATAAGTTTAGAAATTAGGTTAAAATATATCCTTAACATAGGATTTTACAAGTAGGCATGCAGGGATCGTCCATAAATGACGTCATACAAATTTTACTATTTTAGGGATCTCCTCTGTCATCAGTTTAGAAATTAGGTCAACATATACCCTTAGCATAAGATTTTACTAGTATACATGCAGAGTTTGTCTATAAAGGGCGTCATACAAATTTTACCATTTTAGAGATTCCTATGCCTTTAGTTCCAAAATTAAGTATATCTTTTACATT